>WAAE01043620.1:0-24189 GCA_013400495.1 Nicator chloris | reverse complement strand
AGACAATGGGAGGCAGAAATGTAAATAGTAATAAAAGGCTTATATTAGAAGTTTCGTAACTGTAGACCTTTAGTGTAGAAGTTGAGAGACCGCAAGAGTCATGTTGGCTGAATTAAATGATAAAAAGGGAAATGCACTTCTGAGCCTTGCTTTCTCTTAAAGCAGCTTACTGTGTTTGTGTCTTGTATATCCCTAATTACGCTGCAGTATTTAACCAACAGTAATTCTCATAATAGCAGCTACACGGTGGAGGAGTGTCATCCCTAAAAGACAGTGCTTTTTCTAGACATGCTCTATAACAAACAGAAGAGTTATCATTATATTAGGCCACTTGTGAAACTTTCTCAGCACTAAATGTTTCTTCAAATTAGTATTTAATTGCCAATGGCATGCCTGAGCTGGAGACTAGATGGGTGGAACTCTGCCATTAATTGCTCTAATCTAAGATATGCTGACATTAAAAAAAAAAAGACATCACGATAATGTCAATTGTACAGTGTGTTCCAGATGGTGAAGCATTACTAAAATCCAGTTGCACAGGAAAAAAAAAAGTTGTATCTGAATTTGGGTACAATCATAGTCACTTTTATTAATATAGTTCTAAGACAAGTGTAGACAGGGCTTGGGAGGGAAACAGTGATTTCTCTTCCTGCTACTGTAATTTCTACTTAACTGTACATTTTCTAACCATGTTAAAAACACTAAGCAAAAGACCACAGGAGACCAAAGGAGACCTTAAATCTGGGTATCTTCTAAGAAAAGTGGAGCAGCACTCCTTTTTGTGGCTGCCCATGGAGTAGGTTTGCCCCTTGTCTCATTGCAAGTGGGAGTACATGCATTATGGACAGAAGCTGGGAAGAGGGAGAAGGTGAGTGTTGCAAAGGACAAAGCAGGCTCTGCTTGGACAAATGACTGAAATCAGTGCTGCCCAGAGCAGGTCACTGCTTTGGGGAGGTGGTTTCTGGTCAGACCAGGGGAGAGAGAAGGGGATTGTCCAGATATTTCTCCAGGTCTTCTTCACCATAGCAGCCTGCTGCACTGGTGCAAATCTTAAGTTATGCAAACAAAAAAAAAAAGACCCTCAAATAAGTAACAGAACCTATGCCTTCTTCCTTTTCCCTCTATACACCCCCATGTTTTCCAAATCCAAAGTCAGTATGGTGCTTTACAGGAAAGAATAGAACACTGCATGGAGACAGAAAATTTCCCCAGTATGAATGATCTGTGTTAGTTTGAATCCATCTGTCTATCTGTGAGGTGCAAATGATATGACAGAAAGTGTAGTACACTTCATGTGCATGAATGTGCAATCATTGCTCCTCAGAGAGATCCTGATGTATTACAGTGTCAGGACAAGATATTGAGTCTTAGAGCATCTATCTATTATTCATGCTGAATAGTCTGTTTTTGCTATATGGAGACTCTTGAAACCATAAAGTCTGTCTTCCCCAGCCGCTCCTGCTCTGCTCTGTGATTGTGGAGGCAGTGAAAGAGATGACACAGTGTATGTAGTTGATTAAGGTGGGGCAAGATCTTTTTTTGCTTCTCAGCTGAGTGTGCAGCAAGGGTGGGAAATGTACAAACTGCTAGGTAGATGCAAAGCCTGCACGTCTTCTCACATTTGAATGTACATTTTGGAAAATTGCTGTGCAGAAGTATGGGCTCAAATATAGGGAGACCAGATTCTATTTTCTGCTAGACTTTGTTCCACTGCTGTGTGTTCACACACACTTTAAACCATTGCCCTGACACTGTAATTTATTCTGAAGGCAAATGAAAATTCAGGCTGTCGTATTTCAAAGGTGTATTCACTGTGTCTACACTTATCTTTGGCGCTGGAGGAGATCAACTTGTAATTTGAAACAGAAATAACACTATCAGCTTCAAAATCAGAGTTTCACCTAGGGCCTTTCCCTGCCTCCCTCTTCTCTCCGCAGTTAAAGTTCAACTATTTCATTTGTAAATGCAGCTCTGTGATACAATCAGAAGCAGAAAGGAGGGGCCATTAGCTCAGTCAGGCAAACAAGCTGCTCTGGCTCCATCATAAAGACCCTGACTGTAATGTTAACTTCTGCTAGGAGGGTAAAGTATCCCCCACCAGCCGTGCTGGAGCCCTTCTTTATTCTCAGTCTTTCTTAGGGATGTTGCATTCTGATCACTCACACCGTTGGTTTATTTTCCCTGTTTGTGGAATGGAGGGGGTGGAGGGGGGATGTCCTTTATGTTCTTCCTTCAGGAATCCTCCCAGACCCCAGGGACCTGCTGCCTTCTCCTTTTCGTGGTGAGGTGTGCGTCAGGTCTGTTTGAGAGACCAGTTTGAGATCTCTGCTTTCCTGAGTGTCCTTATTCTTCTGGAACAGGTTTCACATCCTCCTGGTTCAGAAGATATGTACTGCCAGTTTTCTCAGTCCTTTTCCTTGGTTCACAATTTTGGGGTTTTGTTTTCTTTGGTGTTTTGTTGTTGCTTTTTAAAGTGAGGGCAAGTGAAAAGTAGAATCAGATTAATACACAATTGCCCCAAATTATTATGTAATGCACATATTCCTCCCTGGGCTGAAAATTAGGTTTTTTATTTAGTTTCATCTCCTG
Organism: Nicator chloris; assembly: GCA_013400495.1. NCBI lineage: Eukaryota > Metazoa > Chordata > Aves > Passeriformes > Pycnonotidae > Nicator > Nicator chloris. Next base: position 21,600 of record WAAE01043620.1, on the reverse strand, counting down.
AATTTTATGCACGCCATCCTGACTGAAAGCTATCAGTGGTATTTCAGTTCATAGTGCTTGCTTTACATCACAAAGCCCTTGGGAGACCCGTCTCCCAGGTCCTGTACAGATGAGACACACCTTGTCCCATGATGCCAATTGAGTTAAAGAGAAGGAAATGATTAGTAGCTGTCTGGTTTTTGTTGTAGAATGGCAGCAAGAGATGGATTTCTGAAGCACAGGCAAGCAGGAGACTTGCTGTCTCAGTTGGTTGAAGCATGATGCTAATAATGCCAAGGTTGTGGGTTCCATCCCAGGATGGACTGTCCACTTTAAGAGCTGGACCCAATGATGCTTCTCAGTCCCTTCCAGCTCAGATGATTCTGTGATTCTCTGAATGCAGTGCCAAGCTATGTGGATGCTGTGTAACAAAGAGAACTTCTGAGAACTACTAGGGAGTAGTTTTATGAATATTTGAAAAATTCCTTCCCAGTTTGAAAGATGGGGTGAGATTGATCTTTAAAATTGAGGCTAGACAGTGAAGGGCCCTTAAAGTGAAACACAGGAGTATCAATTGATGGGATGGAGAAAGCAATAGTGTTGATTAAGAGTGTGAAGACAATTTTTAAAATAAAAATAAAGAGTAGAGTTTATCTTTGTCTCACTGAATTTGCATGATGCTTCAGATGAACAAGCATACCTAAGGCATACCTAAGGCAGCTGGAAAGGATGAACCAAAATGATCTGTATTAACAAATAGTGCAAACATACAGAGCAGGTTTGTAGAGTAGAACATGTAAGGGCTAAAGACCTGACATCTACATGAAGCACATTTTAGGAGGTTTTATCTCAGATTATCTTTAGTCAGTTCTCATGAACTAAGCAACTGTGAGCAGCTAGAGCATCTGAGGAGTGCTTCTAGAACATATCTTTCTGGTCTGGCTCTTCCAAAAAGAATCCAATTCGTGTATTCTGAGCTCTAGTGTGAACCAAAGCATGGTAAGTTGGGACAACCAAATGATTCACCTCAAATGTGAGCTTCTGATCCAAACTGAAGCACTAATATATGGCTTTCAAGTTTGTCCTTCCCAGCACGGAGTGTCTTTGCTGGACAGAAGTGGAGGATAAATGTGTGAATTGCCAGAGCGTGAGTCACAGCTGAATTAAAACCTTTTTATTTTATTTTCCCATTTCTTGTCATGTACTTCTGGAAGTTTAATTGCCGTTTGCACCACATTTTAAAAAGTAATCTCTCTGGCACACAGATTTTCATCACAGTGAATTGCTTGAGCACAGACTTCTCTTCACAAAAAGGAGTAAAAGGGCTTCCTTTGATGATTCAGATCGATACTTACAGCTACAACAACCGCAGCAATAAACCTATCCACCGAGCCTACTGCCAGATCAAGGTTTTTTGTGACAAGGTAAGTGGAAAGCACAGTTACCATGGATGAAAGAGGAATCTTGTTAGGCAGTTTATTGTTGCTGTATTTTAGACCTAATTAAATGCTGTTTCTTTCCTTAAAGAATTGTTTCATCGTAGCATTTGGACCAGCTGTATCACAAATCTAACTGATTATTATGTCATTATTTTACTGCTTTGCAGACTTTTTGGCCCTGATTCCTCAGCTTGTGAGCAATAGTTGGACTGTTTAAGGACAGCATGTTATAGATTATGATTCTGGAATATCAAAAAAGTAATAGAAAGTGCAAATGCAAAGATCTCTATTTGGAAGGTCAGTACTGATCACAGGCTCACATAAATGGCAGTCTGCTGCTGTCATCCCTTCTAACTCTACAGATTTGTAGCAGGTAAACTTCATGTCAGTTTCTCTGACAGAAAAGTGTACTTTTCAGTGAGGGCCTGCCAAGCTCCCTTTTATGGTGCAGTGGAAAACAGCAAATTCCAGTGACACAGCTGATGGGTTTTCCCCCTGCTTTGCTTACAAACAGTTATTTTAGGAGCTCTTATGTTGCTAGGATTTTCTTGTCAAAAGTAAAATACAAAAATATATTAGCCTTTCCCATTTTGTAATTCAGTGACTGTTTTTTGTGTGTGTTCCCATCCTCTTTAGCAAAATTTTGGTTTTTTTGCTGTAGATGTGACTGCTCCTGTGTGGAAACTAGTAAGATGTTTCAGCATCCAGACATAGATCATGCCTGAATGAATTAGACAGTGTCATGATCAGCTGTATATTACCAGATAGAAACAATTGCTCAGAAATGTCAATGATGCTTCTTCGAAGAGTGTGTGACCACTTTTCAGTTTTGTTTAGCATCTGTCACCTGATGACTTTGTCCACGCTGAGAAAGATCTTTCATAGGGGAGCTGATGCCTGGATTCTAGTCAAGGTTCAGGGATTCAGGAGCCTACATCTATTTAAGTGACTTGGAAATTTATCCAAATTAGTCTTGCCATCCTACAGGTGGGAATAGAAAGACAAAAAGGCCATGCCCCAGGCAAAATGTAACATTAACTTTTTAATGGAAAGGGTAAGAGTTCAACTGTTTCAGGTCTCTGTGTTGCAGCTCCTTCCCCCTTTTCAGTTCATTCCCTTGTTGCTGTCTTGACAACAAGATCTTGAGGGCTAATCAGTCAGTTGTGTTAGTGGAGGAAAATCTTTGGAAGTAATGAATGTAAATGTATGCACTGAGGTCTTCTTGCAGCCAAAATGCTATGCTTTAATTGTAACTTGGAATGTCAAATATTGAGAGATTTGAAGCTACAGCTGGATGTTAAAAGTTCAGTAACTATCAGAGTAACAAGTTGTTTTCATCTACCTGTTCTCGAAGAGCAATTAGAAAAAATTGAATTATTTAAAAAAAGGAAGGAAACTCAGAGCACAAACTCATCAAGGGTGACCTCTAGGTACAACTGGTAAAGATTTAGTATAATACATGTTCATTGCATCTGTTAGCTTAATTGGAGCTTCAAATATCCAGTTTAGAAAGCAGGAAATGAATGTTGAGTCTATTAAGCAAAACTGTCTCAAAGTAGAAGGAAAGATCACAGGGGTAGTTCAAGTGTTATACACATCAAAAAGGTATTGGAAGTGGGAACTGAAGGACTCAAGGGTATTGATAATAGGCTATATATCTATTTAATATAAATGTATACACACATATAGAACTTTTGAAGTTAATGCAGGTGTGAAAATGACTTCAGCAAATGAAAATTATCAAGGTCAATTCACGTGAGTTTGTGCTAATTGACACTTGGTAAGAGATGAATTCTTGCTTCTCCCCAAACTTATGCTGTCAGAGCTTTACCAATATCCCTTTGTCACAGGGTTTTTGTAAGTAAATAAACGTTTGGAGAATTTCCACTTGCTGGTGGCACTGGGAGAATTCATGATGCTCAGAGGAAGGTAGCTGGTGTGGCTGGGTATCCTCATCTTCCCAAGATGTCAAAATAAACCCCTGGCTTTGGTTAAGGTGGTGCTAAGTGGTTCAGTTTGTTTTGCTAGCCTGTGACAGGGACAAAGCTTGCTGCCTCTTTGGGAAAGGCCATGAAATTGAGACTGTTATTCGTTGCCCACTTCCTTGTCATGATCAATTAAAGAGGTACTATAGAAACACTAAAAAAACCCCAGCAAACATATAATGATCTCTATAAATTCTGAAAGTGTGAACTGCACTGTTATGCCCCTGTCTGATAGCCTCAAAGAGAAGCTGATAAGAGAAGAACCTGATTTATTACAGTCACCTGGACTAGTGGAACTGCCCAGTAAATTCCTCCTCCCTAAGTATGAAATGTCTTTCATTTTGGAACATGGAGGAAAAAATATTTCTGTGCCTGAGGTGTTATTACAAATGTTTCTTTCTGCAATGATGGTGCCTCTTTAGGACCAGTGGGTGTATTTGTATATTCACTTAGATAAATCACAGGTGGAGGTGTCCAATTTTTAAGAACATTTGCTGACAAATTAATGTCCTGTAGCTGCAACACAGCATAACTGTTGTGGAAAGAGTTATCTTTGAAGAAATAAAACTCTGCATTTAGCTAAGTGGTACATATTATATATATTTTAGTATTTGTCCTGGCAATTCCTTGATTTTAATATTACTTTACATATAAGCTAGAGAGCAACACAAACTCACATCCAGTATGTGCTTTGTGACATAAATGTATGAAGATAAATGCTGCAAAGACTGTAGATGTTACTTAACAAATCTAACTTTACCTTACTCCCTATTTGTTTTCCAATCTTTTGTCCATGTTTGTTTTTCAGTAGGCAATCTTCAAAGCATTTGTTACAGTCCACATCTTGTTTTCTCAGTGCTAATTCTCTTCCCTTGCAGTCTTTTTATCATGTGCAGATCACCGATGCTGCATTATAAGAATATATAGTTTTTATTCCTTAAGTAGGTTGTCAGGGAAACGTGCTACCAGGCCTATTTATATTTATATATTGCACAATGCTTTAGCCACTGTGTATAAAAGAACTGTGACTTCAAAGCTACTTAATTTTCTACATGTGATTATCTTTACTGAAAAGAAGCAGAACTTGACTTGGCAAATACCATAATGTTGATCCAAAATAAAATCAATTAATTCGGTTTTCTTTGATCTGAAAAAAGACATGTTCTTCGCAATATATGCAGTTCTTGCGTCCTTGTTTTCTGTGTAAAGCATCATAGAGAAAATGGACTATCATAGAGGATTGAGCATCTCTACTTGCCTATTAATCTTCAGCTTTGGAGAGAAGAAAGCTAAGGTCTATGTGCCTGCCCAACAAGATGTGGAATGCTTTAGCCTGGAACTAGAAGCAAGTGTACACATGAGCATGGGAGTGGTCCTTATGAGGGCAAGGGCTTTGTCAGGCTGGAGCTAGAATGCAAGACTTAAGTTTAATTGAGTTGAAGAATTAGGAAGAAAATTTTTTGAATCAGCTGAAATCCGTAGGCTGCATTTTGTTAATGATGAGTAGCAGAAGTACTCCTTGCATTTATACAAAGCTCAGATATCAATGAAAAAATTAAGAACTCATTTCTTTATTTCACTGGTTGCAGTATAGTTTACAGTCCCCTGTAAGAGGGTTATTTCTTCTGTGCTAAAGAGATGTGTAAACTGTGATTTATTAGGTATATGTCAGATGGCTCAGCTGTCAAAACTATGCAGCAGAAAGGCTCTGGTATGCAAAAATCTTTTTGTGGTCTCTTCCCTGTGATGGTGACGTCCATCCTGTAGGCTTGGCTGACCCCTGCCGTGTGCCATGTGGGTTGCTCCAAGCGCAGAAGGGCTGGTAGGTGTTTTGTGGGTATTGCAGTTGCCCCATTTGTGAAGTGGCTGTGGCACAAATAAACACTGGTGGATGGAAATGACTGCCCAGCTCAGGGATTGCCTGCACCCGAGAGATCTTGGGGTGTGTTCCCTTGAATGAATGAAGAGAAAGCTGTGAAGCGTCACCAAGTTCACAGTTACAAAGAATATTACAGAAAATCAGGAAAACATATATTTTTTATTTTTGTGTAAAAGGCTGAGTCCTCCTCAGTTTCTGCTTTTCTGAGAGGAATGTCACACTTGCTGCCTTGTATGAAATACTTTGGTGGTTCATCCCATTCCCTGTGAGCAGCAGCGCAGCAGCACCGAGTGGCAAGTAGGGCTGTGGCCACCTGGCAGAGCCTTTAGTGCAGCACAGGTTTCTCAGGATGTGCTTTTTGCCAAACGGTGGCTGTGATGTGCAATTCTGCTCCGTTTTTAGAAAGAACAGGTGGCCTTAAAGTTGTTACAAATGGACCTCTAGAAACAATTTTGATAAGTGCACAACTCTGAATCCCTTGGCTTCTGTGGTTCAACTGGACTGGGGCCTGGTTGCAGTGTTTCTGTTTGACACGTTCGTGTTTTCCTGAAGAGCTGTTTTTCCTCCAGCTCTTTCAGCCTCTTGAAATCTACTGATAGATCACAGCCAGGAGTACATCTTTCCTTGCACTCTTTTTAGACTTCGTTCATTGACTCATGTGTGAATTTTGCCATCTTGAGTGGGTATTTTTTGCTTTCCTTACCTCCCTCCCCTTCCTTTCTATTCAAGAAACTTCTAATTTTAATTTGGAAAAAAAATCTGTAATCTTGCATGCCAACTGTCTGGGAGCATAAGGATCTTCATTACCCTTCACAATGTGATGGGTATTATTTATAAAGGAAATTAGGAGAACTTCAAAGGAGGTGTTGCTGCTTTTTATGTCAATAACAAGTTTTATTTTTTAAACTTGTTGAGAATGTATTTACATAACAGAAGCCTGCAACTTCCCAGTAGTTCCTGGTGCCTAATAGGGCCGTGCTACATTGCTTTCCTATTTCTGGAGAGCTTCTCCTCATTTGAAATGCCTGTATTTTTCTGTAAGAACCCTTGCAATGTTGACAAGCTGTCAGCAGAGTCTTTTTGGACTGTCAGTTCTCAAAGGATCTGCACAGCTGGCTACAGTGGAGCAAAGCCACTCCCAGACAAAGTTGGTGGAGGAGAGTTTAGGCAAGACCTCAGCACAGACATGTAAAATTATAGCAATCCTGCAGGTGTTTTATGCCATTACATACACAAAATATTTGGCCTGAGCACTCTGTCCATTGCAGAGACACTGGACTTGGGATGCCCGTTGCACAAGTTGTGCTGGCATCAGTCCTGCTACAGACTGCACACTGCCTATCCTGGCTCCTCCAAACCAAACTGTGGATATGTTCCCCTTGCTGTTTGCAGCCCTGGGAGCTACTGGATGTGCCACCTGAGTCTCAGGCACAGGTGATCCATGCAAAGCCTGGTACTTCCCCGAGAGACTGGACGGATCTGTCTTCAGTGAAATAACCAGTTTCTCTTTTAGCATTTCTGTGTGTCTGTTGCTGTAGTTCAAGGCATTGCAGAGTACAATGCTCACAGTGGTTCCTCTTTGGGTAATATCTGTGGGTTGTCTTTTTTGCATCAGGGAGCAGAAAGGAAAATCCGAGATGAAGAGAGAAAGCAGAACAGGAAGAAAGGCAAAGGCCAGGCATCCCAAGCCTCATGTAATAATGGTGAGTAAAGTAGGCCTTTCTGGTCTGGGGCTAAGTCATGCTTAACGTGCCTCCTTTCACAACTCTGTGCTTTGTGATTCACCTAGCAGCTGAAGGGAAGTTGAGTGCACTCCCTCTGCAGAAAAAGAGTGATATCACCTTCTTCAAAACAATGGCTGACCTGGATTCCCAGCCAGTTCTCTTCATACCGGATGTTCACTTTGGAAACCTACAAAGAACTGGACAGGTAGGAAATAGTGAGATGAGCAGATGCCCACTTGCCACCTGGCTGCCTCTGCACTGGGGCAGGTTTTAGGGAAATAAATCACTGTTCCTGGGTGCTGCTTGTTTCAGCTCTCATTTTGGTAAATACAGTTTTGGCACATCACTCATAGAAGACCTTACAAGCAAGATGTACCTTTCTGAGTTCTGGGTGTGAAGAAGGAGTTTACACTTCTTTGACAACTGACTAGTTTGGTTTTGTTAGAGTTTTGTCATTCTTTTGCTTTTAAATATAGGTTGATTTGTGGCTGAAACACAATCTGGTTTTTAGTGCACTCTTTGGCTTGGTGAAATGAAGTGCCACCTTGTGGTGGCAGAGATCTCCCTTCCTGTCACAAGTGAAAACAGAGACCGAGCTCTTACACGTGTAGGAAGGTCAAGAGTAGGGTCACTGAACACCACTACCCATTTTCTGTCGGCATCACCTAGAGATCTGGAAATTCCTTGAAAAAAAAAATTTTCACTCTTCCAAGTAAACCTCCATCATACTAATGTTAATACTCAGTATTGGCAGTTATTATCACTAATAAACATAAGGAAGTCTTTCCTGACTTGACTGTTTTCTACTTTATCACCTGCTGGGAAGTTGAAAACCTGAACTGGAGGTTCAGCTCTGACAACTTTTTAAATATGAACGTGTTATTTAACATCTCAGGGAGTAGAATGAGACCTTTAAGACCAATGGTTGATGAGGAAATTTAATATGCATCTTGCTGAAAAATAGTAAAATGAGGAAGATTAAATGAAACTGAGTGTTGGAATTGTCAGTTATTTGAAGCAAGTGAGAATTGTGGTGGAGCAAAGCACAAAGAGTGCAGACATTGTAATTGCAGCTGTCACTGGCTTACTCTCCCAAATTGGAGAAACGCCTGCTCATGTATCAGTGTTGTGTACCTGCTGTCCTCATGGCTTTCAAACCAGAATGTGGATTTGTTTCAAAACAGGAGACGGTGGAAGCATTCCTTAGTATATATAATCCTGTAAATAATTTTCTAAACTAACTGGAAGATATCCCTATTTCCTAGCTCTTAGGCAATGTTCAGCCATGTCTTTTATTGCTGTAACTCCTGGTTACAGACCTCAGCTTTGCACACACACACCTCTGAGCTATTTTCATTGCACAGGTTCAGAAGAGAAGGCTCCCAGTGAGAGCTGAGTGTGCTCTGAGTGCTGGAGACCTGCCTGGGGTGGCTTGCCCTGCCCAGCAGGAGCGGCTGCTGTGCCCTGTGCCTCTGCCCTGCGCTTGCACCGCAGCTCGGCAGCTGCAGGGCTGGTGCACCTGTTGGTGCAGACCTGCAGTGCAGGCACGTTGTGAGGAGTTTGGCCTACTGTTCTGTAAAGTGTTGGACAACAGACTGTGATTTTATACCTCCCCTGCTACTGTCAGCTGCTTTGCTGCTGTTGCAAATTCGGTCCCAGTGACTCTGAGCTGTGTGGATTGACACAAAACTGGACTTGGGCTTCTGCCCACAGCCTGTGCAAAAAATGTTCAGCTGTACCATTAGTAATTGTATTTCCATTAAGCCTGTAGTTTAATCTTGTTCTTTATAGTTTAATTAGATTTTCAGACAGTATTAAATACATACAAAAGCTTGTGAGTGTTGTGGCTTAAACTGTATTAGGGGTAATTTAGGTGAGTAGTGATCTGATTTAGTCTATTGTAATATAATTGGGAAAATTATATAAACCAGAGAAGAGGATAATGTCTCTCAAATAATCTTTGATATATTTCCACTAGATGATATTCAACAGCAGTTTCTCTAAGCCACACTTCTCCCAGATGACGGTGAGAACTAGAGGTGTTTGTGTTTTATAGAAGGAAAAGGATTTTAAACATATGACAAACTGCTAAACACTTGTTGTCTTTTCTCCCTTTTGAAGTTATTCTGTTAAGCAAGTGTCTGAGTTTTGGGAGTAATTGATTTTTATTTCTATCATTCTAGGTTTACTATAATACAGATGACGAGAGAGAAGGGTAAGATATTTATTGTTTCACAAGCTTTGCAGTTAACAGTTTGAACTCATAGAAAGTTGATACAAAATATGAAATCAGATAAAACTGACCCCCTTTGTCCCCCTTCCCTCATGTTCTCCCATGTAAACTACCTGCTTTTTATGTCTGTGTTTTAATACGTTTACAAGTAAAAGAGTCCCAAGGTTCAATACAGGGCTAGGACAATTTATTTGACAGTGAAGTCTATGTAAGCTTAAATGTTCTCAAATAATTTAAAAACCAGGAATTTTTTATTGAAGCACTAAACTTCACTGCATTCCTGAAAGCTGTTTAGCAGTGCACACACGTGTATGCAACAAAGACAGGAACTGCAGAGAGAATGGCCATGTGCCAGAAGAGAAAGGCAGAAAGAGAACAGAAAACCAGGGAAGGAGGAAGGTTGGAAATGGGAGTACCCCCTATCTGACTTTGGAGGGACCGGAAGAATTGATGAAAGTTCCTCTAACAGTTAGAGATGCCATGAAATAAGGGTTTAATATGGGTGGCTGAACTTCAGCCCACATTGTGTGCCAGCCCCATACTTTTGTAAGTTGCTTGAATCCCCAAGTGAACACCCTCAAGTCTGAGATTCTGGAGTAGCATAGCTAACTACACTCCCATAAACCCGAAAAAAGTGACCTGTGGTAGGGAGTGGCTGAGCAACTGCAGTCGACATTTTCTTGAAAATATGAGGCCCTTTTTACTTCTTTTTGAAACTAATGTTCTTCATAAGGTTTACAATGGAATTTGAGAAACAAATGGGTTTATTTCATCAAGCAATAACCACCCCCCTTCCTTCAATATTTAAACAGTTAAGGGCCTTTGGGGTTTTCAAATTAGGGTGTAACATCAGAACATACTTTCCTGTCACCTGTCCCAGCCAGTCAGTCTCAGCAATTTAAGAGGCCTGGATAGCTCAGATAAGCATCAAAAGCTAAATCCTTGCAGTTTCTGCTTTTGGTGCTACTTGAGTAGCTTGTGGGTGTTTTTGCCAGAGTGCAAAGTGAGTCATGACTGTTGCTGTTGTCTCCTCTTCTGCTGTGAGCACAGTTTTACTGTGACATGGTCCCTGTTTTGTATATTCTAGCAGCAGCGTCCTGGTCAAAAGGATGTTCCGGCCTGTGGAGGAAGAGTTTGGTCCCTCCCCTTTGAAGCAAATCAAAGAAGAAGGTCTGAAAAGAGGTAACAGTCAATTCTTAACAGTTAAAAAGTAATTCTGTGGGACTCAAATCCTCAAGCTGGCTTAGACAAAGTCAACTGTAGGGTGCTAATACATATATGGGTAGATGGGAGAAGAGATCTTTGCATCTGCCAGTCTATAAAGGAGGCATTTTAACAAATGCTAGAAATTACTTAGAAGAAAAAAATAGGACTGTGCTCTCTCAAGAAGGGATCAGGACACAAGTGTATAGAAAAAAAGCTAGAAAGTTTCTTGGTTCTTGGCCAAGCTACATAGTTCATAAAAGTTCTAGTAGCAAATCTGTGATGGTCTATTTTTAACTTCTGCTCATCTTTTCTGTTCTGTCTGGGATCACAAGCAAATATGCAAGATGCATTGGGTCAAATACAGAGACCTTAACAGGCAAGCTCTTGCTGACTGCAGACTTAGATTGGCTGGAATAAAATCTCAGAAATTTCCTACCCTATTAGAAGTATAAGACATGGAGAGACATCTTCCAGCAGATGTAACTGAATTGTTTAAGGGTTTGTTTCCCTTAACTGTTTTTACTGCCCAGGTGGGTATTATTATAGTTGCATTTCATGTGCCAATTCCTGTTTTCCAGTCTGCTACAAGTGAAGCTTAAGTAGAATAACATTGAAGCAACAGCTTAGGTTGAGCTGCTAAACTTTGCAGTGAAGGTGGTTTTGTCCACAAAGTCTACTTGTGTACAGTTGCTTCCAGTGCAGTGCCATCCATGATAACTTCCTACACTGTCACAGTTGAACACCTGGAGAATATTTGCCATTCCTTCAGTCTCATGAGTTCTGTCATGTGAGTTTATTGACAAACTTAAGTAACTAAAACTTGCAAGTATTTTGAGGTTCACCCGAGGCTGACCTGAGAGTCACTCAGGTTGTGAGACAACAAAGCTACAAGGTACAGAAATGAGCTGGGTTTTTCTTAGTTGTACCATTTGTAAGACTCCTTTGCACTTTATAGAAATGACTTTCCCCAAGCCTGCATTTGCAAAGTTGCTGTGTTGGTTAGGGTGGTGTGCTTGAACCAGGGGAAGCATAGAATATTATTGGATGGAGACTGATATCTTCTTGAAATAAATGTGAACATACGATTCTTTTAATTAAATCTTAAATTAATTATGTGAGGTCAGCACTGACCATGGACTTGCATTCGGTTGACTCAAGACCTTGGCCAAATTCACATTATCAGGGCTCTATCAAGCAGAAGATGACAGCCATGAGGGCTACATAAAGAACTGTCATTTCCTACAGTTTCACCTGGGTTTCCCAGCTGGAGCCTAGGAATTTGCCTGCAAGGAGGTTTTGGTTTGATTTGATTATTCCTGTCCTTTGCTGTGGTTAGTTGTTTTGATATTACCCAGGACTTGCAAGCATTTCAAGGGTAAGATTAGACAGGGAAAAAAACCCAGCTGGTGGCAAAACTATGTAAAATGATTAAATCCAGGAGAGGCACAGAACCAGAGAAACTGGAGGATGCTCTCTTCCCATCCCCTTCCTGTTCAGTGTTTCTCTCATCTCGGACTATGCTGGCTGGAGGCCAAAGCTTTTCCAGCATGGCCTTTGCTCTGGTGAACTTCCTGCCATGCAGAACCTTGCATCTGGGATTGTGCTGATGGCATGCAGCTCAACTGAATCTATCCATTTGATAACGCTGTCTTTGCCAGAGAACTCACTGGGTGTTAAAATGTTTAGGGTTTTTTTTCCCCAGCGTTGCCATATTAGAAGCTTCTTTTCTCAAGATTTATTTGGTACAGCAGAATCAATAACTCCTAGAGAGCAGGTCTGATATGTGAAAATAGACATTAAAATATACATTAAAATATACATTAAAAGCAATGTGATCCCACGGTGTCTCATTAGCAGAACAGTGCAGGTAAGTAGCAGCCAGTGAGGTGTCCAAGCCCCACTGAAGAACTGAAGTGAAAGTGTGTGGCCTCACCTCTGCCTACTGGACCTACTTGTAACACTGGTTGAAGTAAAAATATTGAGGGACAGCCTTCAAGAGAACAGTTCTGAAGGGATTGGCAAATACAGTTCATATTCTCACTCAGGTAGCTGCCTCCTTTTGAATTATTCTTTCATCTCCTTGACCTCTAAGGGAAGTCCAACTGCCCAACACAGAAATGTGAAGTATGTTAATCTGTACCAAATGTGCATCACAGCTAGTTACTTGGCTAGACTTGGCTTTTTCCTGTTTTGAGTTCTTAGTAAGTTTTCAAATCACTTTCCCTTTCAGATTTCATAGGGAATTTCCCATTAATTATAATTCCAGCAGCTGAGATATAGATCAGGTGTATGTCCAGTCCTGTAGTTCTCAGTTTCAGGAAAGTAATCTTATGTCTAGCTTTTGTCTCTTAGGTAAGTCATGTTAAACTACTCTGAAACATTTTGGATTCCTAACAATCAGAGGGTTGAGAGCCATCCAAGGGAATTTGTGCCTGGGCAATAATGAAAACTCCAAATGTGAGAAAGGAAAGCCAAATTACAGCCCTTCTCTCCTTGACTTAGATGTACCATATCTCCATCCAGAGACCGTAGTCATTGTTCATAGGGTGCCAGTCACAGCAGTGGTAGTGTCCAGGCTCAGACCTTCCTAATGCCCCAAGTCTTACTGTCTCATTGTGTCCTTAGTTTCATCTTTCCTCATGTATTGTTGTTGTTAACAATTCACACATAAATCCTCAATTTGGTGGCCTGGCTTCCAAAAGTCTCACTGGTGCAACAACATCCCTTGCCTTGAGCAAAGGCTGTTTGCCTCTCTGCAATTTGGTGTGTTGTGGCCATTTCTTAAGTAACTAAAGACAAATTTATCTCCCCCCATCTTTTGCAATTATTTTTAACATCTAAAGAATATTAAGGTCTGCAGTGGATTTCAGTGCTGGCAAGAAGGCTAAGGACTAAGACCAGGGAGTAGATCAGACAAATTTGAATTAATCTTTTAACTTTCAGGCAAAAATAGCTCATTACCTTGTGCAAGATTTGCCCCTTGTTCCCCTCCAGATCTTGTAATTTGTACTGTTAGAGTGAGCCCATCTAGATGCTTTGAATGTGGTGACAGTAGGATCAGAGGACACGAGCTGTGTTACATGATCACAGTCATTCAGTGGCAGTGCTGCTGCTGAGCACAGTGGAGCCTTTGCAGCCCCTTTCCCTCCCCTCTGGCTGTGCCTCCTGCTGCAGCCGTCTCTCTGCTCTGCCAGCATGAAGGCTTGTGGGGCTGCACTGTACACTGAAGCAGGGATCTGATCTGTTTGAAGAATAACTCAAAAAAAGGGTTGCTTTTTCACTCACATCTGCCGTTTGAGAGTTTGTCATCCAGGAAAATTCATTGAGATGAGCCAGAGTGAGAGGGCATAAGGGCAAGGATGAGAGAAGGGCTTCCTAAGGCATCATTGTCACCACAAGTTGTTTGTGGAAAAGTGCTCTACTGAATCAAAGCCAGGAGTTTCATACCTGTCAGGGTAAAGAAAAACCTAACAACCCCCCATGTACTTACCAATCCTGTCTTTCTGTGTGTGTATAATGTTGCCTGGCACACCAAGCATAACAGATATGTAAAGCTCAGCACTGGGATTGTGTAATGTACCCAAGTTTAACCTTGGACAAAGGGATTTTTTTTTTCTCCTTTCAGATATATTTGTAATTATTAGGGCTGGCAGAGCTTGAGATGTTAGTAAAGCCAGGAGTTACAGGACAACCCTTTAGTCACAAGGAAAAGGTTTACTAAATTAATAGAAGTGTTAGTACTGGTAAAATTAGCCCATTGTGTGAGTGTTTGTTCATGTGATTAAACATATCAGGCATGGTAAAATTTAACTCCTGGTGTGGAATTTTTTTTTCTTTTACATGTTGACAGTTTGTGACCCAAAGTTGTCTCAGCTTCTAAGTCCATTAGAAGGATGTTCTCAGGCCAGGCACAAAAGCGCTGCCAAAATACAGGTGAAAAGGATGTGGCTCTGCATGCTGTGGTAGCTGTTTCATGGCTTGTATTTCTGGATTGAAGATGCAAAAAACCCAACATAGTCCTGCATGTTTGGTTTGTAGACCAAGTCAGGGGACTGAACTACCCATGATTTTTTTCCCAGTCATTTCAAAACCTGGGCAAAAGAGCTACAATTCTCTGCAAATGGGCCTGAGTCCATCCTGCTGGAGTCTTGGCCTGAGAATTAACTTCTACACAATTCCTTCTATATGAAAAACACCATCATATTTTTTCATTCATCTGCATGTCATCTATTGAGTTACCTGATGAAGGTAACCATTCTCTTGGACCATGAGAATTTGCAGTATCAAGAGATGCCCATTACTATCTACCAAAAAAAAAAAGTTACCAATGTAGTTTGTCACACAGACGTGACAGTGCATGTGTATTTGTACCTCATGTGCAGCAGTGCTATTTGAAAAGGCAGTTTATTTAGGAAACAAAATAAATTGCAGAACATCTTATTTAACCTGTTATTATCAGTCATGTGAGATGATGCCTAAAACACTTTTCTAGTGTCTATGCTTATATGCTTTGTACCTATCTGCTTTGCTTTTTCCATGTTATAGCAAGCTTCCTCCTTTTACCTGTGCAAGTGTGAAGAAAACAAAAGCTAGAGAGGGCAGGGCACTGTGCCTGTGGACAACTAACAGCTAGCAGGGCATCTGAGGGAGGAAAAGGAACAGAAATGGCATTTGGGTACCTAAGCAGGTGGGCACGCTGGTAAATGCCTGCCTGCCAGCTGTGCTCTTGAATGTCTCCCCTGTAAAGTCTCAAATTACTTTGAACTCATTTTCCCCAGTGTTTATTTTCATACTGGTCAGGCCATTTGCAGTCATCTGCATGGTAATGTCAGAGACAACTATTTCTTTACCTTTTCTTTGATTTTGCTCTCGAAGGCACAGCTTGCCTTTTTTGCATGTCCTTTCCCAGTCTTTTAGATGAAGTCTGGAGAGTTACAAGCCAAGACAAAGAAGACCTAGCTTGTGTGTTTTGTCCTATAACCAAGGGACAAGGCCCCAGTGCTTTTTAGTTTCTTTCTGTACATGGAGATTTAGATTCTGGAAGACAGAGATTCTTCACAGTAGATTAAATTGGCTGAATTTTCAATACTGTATTTTCAATGCAACTATGGTGTGTTGTCCATGTCTAGACACTGATGATATTAAAGGTACATGTTTTAAAGTGCAAACCATCTTCAGTGCTTCATTTTATGTCATGCATTAGTATTTGTTTTTCTATTCAGTGTGGGGTATTTAGCCTGTGCCATTGACTGAACCTGCTGCAAGTTTGACTTTTTTTCTTTTATTTCAGTGCTTTTGTATGTGAGGAAGGAGACAGATGAGGTGTTTGATGCTTTGATGCTGAAATCACCCACAGTAAAGGGGCTAATGGAAGCTGTGAGTATCCGATGTCCTCACATTGTTTGTCTTTCTTGGCAAGAGAATCTGGAGGCTTTCCATGTATTATTGAGATAAACCATAATATAAAGATGAAGTTTTTCTCAAGTGCATTTAAAGCATTTCTTAAAGGCTTTCCTGGAGCGCAGCTCTGAAATGCTGGCATTTTCCTAATTCAGTGTTGTCAGTAGGTTACTGGGTTTAAACAGCATCAGAGAGCTCATTATTGGAGACCTGAGCTTTGAGGATTAGCAGTAGTTAACCAGTGTCAGGGAAGGAGAGAGGTGCAAGCTTCATTTTCTGAAATGCTTCTTTCTGAACTGATGGTTCAGAGCCTGTTGAATCTTTTCCTGTAATGCTTATCAGTAGATTCCCAGCCTGGTTTCCAAGAAGAGGCCCAAAGATGCACCGTTCCTGCAGGAATTTCATATGGCCTTTGTGCAATTGCTGTTCAGCATGTAAGAGGCAGGTGCTGAGCCAGTGCAGACTTGTCATTCATATGTTGTCTCAAATTCCTTCTCTAGCCTTCATTTACAGCATGACCTACCTACCAGGTGCTTCTTTGCTACCTCTTTGAGTTTTTGCTTGTTACCCATTAGCTGCCATTGTAGGAGTTGCTATTTCCATGTTTAATCCAGTTTATATGAGCTGATGGCTTGTGAAATTTGGTGAGGGAAGAGTTAAGAAATAATCATGTGTCTCACTGCTTCAGTGGGGAAATGTGAGATTGACATGTGGGATGCTGAGTTGATTTCCAGCCTTGTTTATGTGTAGGGGAGAAGACAGAAATGGATGAAAGTGCCCCTAGAGAACTCAGCCAAGTGCTAGAAGTGTGCATATTTATACTCTCTTAAAACTGTCACAATATCTCGCTGTATGTACTGAACACTTCTAATGCAGTAAAGTTTGGGTTGTTTGGTCAATATTTGGCCAGTAGCAAAAGGCAGAAAAAGATTTGTGGGTTAGTGAAGTTGCTGAAAGCACCTATTTAGATGAGGATATGTCTGAGGAGAGTCAGTGGCAGCTAAGGATGTCCTAACTGTGCTTCTGCTGATGCTCTTTGTTAGCTGTGACTGCAGCTCAGCTGTCAGGCAGAGCACATGGATAACAAAAACCAGGCTTTGCTTGAAGAGGCAGCAGTCTGATTCATGGTAAGCTGCAACACGATTTCATCTTTGTATGGAAGTTAAAAGTATGTTATAATCCTTCTATAACTGTTCAGGCTAGCATGAATATTTTATCTCCAGTCATCTGTGCCTCTCCATGCCTGTTGTCCAGCCACCATGTAACAAAAAGCTGGTGCAGAAGCAGGAAAGGTTTCTGCATACCTCAGTCAGCACAGCTGCTGACTCACTGGCATGTTTTCAGCACCAGAGAAATCTAATCTGTTGTAAAATGTCCCAGTTCACTGGAAGGAACACATTCAGAAAATTTTAATTCTCTCTGGTAGGATATTGTGGATAAAACAATGCCAGAAAGCTGTCAAAGTGCATATTCTTAAATATTCTCTCTACAGTCATTGCAGCAAATCATGTAGTTTTGTAATTGTGCATATCCTGAATGCTCCATTCTAGTCTCAGTATTAAGAATTTAGGAACTCAGCCTCTGAGTATTACAGAGCCCCAGATTTGAAAGAGAGCTCCAGTGATCCTCAGTCATACCCTCCTTCTCTGTTTATGGATTTTACTTTTTTTTCTTTTCCTAAGTCACTATTCCTGATCTTTGACTTTTTTGTAGCTTTCTGTTACTAACAATACGGTTTTCTCAGATCCTATGTTTATTTTATACTCACATATACCCACCCCCTTTCCAAATTAAGAGTTAGATTCCTTCTCAGATATCTTTCTTTTGACAAATATCTAGAGGTCTTGAGTTTCAGAAATGCAGCACGTCAGGAAGCGATGCAGGTATTTGGTTTTCACTAGTCAGTCTTGATCAACAGAAAATAGTAAAACATCACACATATGTGGTGACTGACCAGCTCGACATCCTGCTTTCAGCCTGATCCAAAGTCAGGATAACTGTGCATCTCAGTAGGTACCTCAGTTCTACATTGTGCAAAATTACATATTTATTCAAATTACAGAAAGCAGTTCAAATTGGGAAATTCAAGCATCTCCCAAAGTCTTTCAATAATTAAAAGCTAACAGCTGAGTTGAATAGAGCTGGCTTAGACTATAAGATACCTGCCTATATATGTGATCTTCCAGCCAGTGTAGGGCAACAGACTAGATCATTTCATAGAAATAAGCTGGCAAAGGTATTTTCCTACATGCCTTGACCCACCCAGATATTGCCCTTTCTGGCTTCCTGACTCCAGCAGAGAGCATTTCTGGTGGCTTGTGCAATCAGACAAACTTGCCATGCCAGGGGACTGCAGCCCAAAGGGACACTCAGCCAGCTATTTCAGTGCCACTTGGAAGGCTGTCGCACTGCTTCGGGCATCCTAACAGAAAGAAATCTCTGCTCAGAAGATTGACAAATGGACAATGGAGATGACAAAGAAAATATTCCTCCAAATAAAGATACCTTTTTAAAATTTAATGTAGCCTGCTTGGGTTCAGGTGAGAGATCCTGTCATTTTGTATGAAAGTTGGCAGTGCTGGCAGCAAACACCCTGAGAAGAGGGTGTTAAGTGAGATACCCTAGCAGATGCTTGATCTTTCTCCAGTTCTGCAGCAGGACTTAGCACATTTATACTGGAGACTGTGAGGGGGAGGCTCTCCCATACTCCCACTTTAAGACTTGCTTCCACAGCTTGCTGTTTGGTATAATTGATTGAATCCCAGGGGTTCCTGAGAAATGTGCTTATTCAGTCAGCTGGAAATCTTTCGCAAAGCTCGCTAATCCCTGCATGTTATATAAATCCTACACCTGTCATAGGCAGTGTGACAGGCAAGGCTTTCTCAGCCCAAGCTCTCATAGTTTATGTAGGAAGCGATGTCCCAGAGTCCCAAACTGCTTTGAGCAACATTTGGAATGCATGAGTGTTAGGTATGCCAAATATCCTAGGGAAGATTTATGCTGGAATGTGCAGAATGCTGTATATTAGCTGCTATTAAGCCTCCTTGGCAAGAAATGTTTTGCTTGGCTTGTTTATTTGCATGGAGTCAGTGAAAAGTGTCTTCAAGTGCTGATCTTTACAGTATCACTAGGCTTCAGAGTTAACAACCCAGAGAGGAAGATCGTTTCCCCGTGTTCACACAGTTGTGACACTTTCTGCGGTTTTGGGTTGCCAGTTTTTTCCAATGCCCGTTAAAAAGGATTTTTTTCAACTATCTGATGAAATGGAGCCATCTTTATTATTGCTTTACATGAAAACTTAAATTTAGGGGTACAACAGAAGCACAGATACAAAAATGCAACAGCAGATTGTTTATCTGATGTCATTCATGTTCATAGTAAGGAAAGCCAGAGGATAATAAAGTGTAAAAGAACAGTGAAATATGCTGGTGCAAGCGAAACCGAAGTAGCAAATACCATCCCAGTTCGGTTTGTTTTTTGTTCTCTGCTAGGTGGAAAACTTAGGGAGTGGATGGGTCTATTGTACCTCATCAGTTATTCCCCTTTCTGTTAGCCACTGATATATGCTTATATTCAGAGGACACTGTTTTCAGTGTAAGAGAAGTTTTATTGGTTCTTCAGAATCTTGGAGTTATGCTATAGAATGCCCGTCAAGCTGATGCCCTTGTGCATTATTAGGGATAGTTTTTAAGTACAAAATTGCATCTGGGCTAAGATGACAATTACACTTTTATAGGTGATATAGACAAGTATAGGCTAATTCTCTCTTTCGGAGAATCTTGGCTCTCTGGATGGGGGTTCTTTGAATCTGTCCTCGGTGCTGGGTTTGTCCATTCCATTTTCTCTTTTGTGATAATTGCTTTAATGTACTTCCCTAAAATACCTTTTCTCAACAGAACTCTGAATGCAGACACAAAGAAAGGATTTTATAGTGACTGATGTTTGCAAGTCTTTAAATGGATTTTTAATTATGCATTTCAATTCTCTAATGCAGAAGATAAGTAGTCAGCTATTTATCTACAACTGCATTTCACCTGGGAAGAGCTGGAAACTTGCTTGGCAGTACAGCACCACAGAAGATTAATCATTGGGGGAAAAAAAGTCATTTTTCTGTAACTATTTTGCCTTTTGGGACAATCCTAAAGTGTGAACTGTGAAACCTGTTCCCTCAAAGAAGAATCATAATTTGGAAAGCAAACCTGGCTCAGCTGAAGAGCCCAGGGACACCATCTTCATAAACACACCACAGACTCACTGCAAAATAGACATCCAGAAATTTACTAGTACACTGCTGCAAAGCAATGCCAAAGCATCCCAGTGAAATACTTGTTGGCATGGGTAATTTGTCAGCTAAGTAGTTCTTCCTTCTAAAGTTTTGCTGTATTTTCTGCTTTATTGTTTTAGTTGCTTTAGTAAGAAGTTTATTTTACAAGTCCTTTACCTTGATAACACACTTCTCTGTGACATCTCATCTTGTTATCTACACACTCAGAACATGTTTTGTGAGCCAAATAGTGTTTTCATTTTGCTACTGTAGTAACCAGACTGAGTCACCTTCCCACCAACACAGAAGCTTCTTAGACCTGTGTATTTGATGTTGGTAGCCCTCCCACAATAAAAGGTACCTTGAAGATACTTTTCAGACCAAAGTACCATCATGGAGAGTCCTGTTAGCTTAACAAACCTTGAAATGGCTTTGAGAAGTAGAAATGTGTATGTTTTTGTTCCATCAGTCCATCAGCTCCTTTTGGGTTGCCATGTGTCTGCTTTCTGCCTGACGGGAGAAGCTTTTGCTTCCATGAGCCCAAAAAATCAGATTAAGAAAGAACAGAAAGATCAGATTGAAATTCCCTGATAAAATCTGAAGCTGGGAAGAGCATTGACTCCTTGAGCAGAGCACTAGGAGATGCTGGGGCAGTTCTGATGACTCACACCCTATAAAAACTGTAGTATCTGAGTTTCTGGGTGGACACATTTGTGAGTTTTGATTAAGCTGTTCAGAATTATTGCTCTCCAAGTCATCCTTAAATGAAAGCATGATATGGTTGTGACAGACTTTTCTGTATAGCTATCCTGTCAAAAGTTTGCAGAGATTTTATTTTAATGTCTTATGTAAGGTGAGGTAAGAGGTGATAATTTTATATTTCTCATTCATCTTTAGTGATATTTCTTTTTATTATTTCAGATCTCTGAGAAATATGGGCTGCCAGTTGAAAAGATTGCAAAGCTTTATAAGAAGAGCAAAAAGGGGTAAGTTAGTTACCTAACTAACTAAGGATCTGTTGCAGGATCTTTTAGAAGTACTCAGAGATCTCAATTATACTTGGGGCCTCATGATGCTGGGCAGACTCTTTCAGGAGACATACCCATGTGCTGAAATCTTCATGTCTATGGAGACTGCAAGGGATGGCAGAAGAGGAAACATGGATCTCCAATCCGTGTATGACCAGTGTTCATAAGCTTACTGTGAAGAAAGAGTTTGTGGATAAAGTCTGTTTTGTAGACAATATGCTTAATAACATTGTGGAGGGCCAGCAGGGGGGAAGCTGCCTTTGGTGTGAATGCAGTGTGGAGTTTTCCTGCAGTGTTAGGAAGAAGTAGGCCACTGTCTCATTCTGAAAGACAGGCAGGCAGTGTTTGCTGCAGGGGTTTCAGCTGAATAAATTTAGACATGAACATCGCAGCTGGACGTCTAGAATAGCTAGGCTTTTGCTCCTTGCCATGAAGCTAAATCTTCAACTTTTTTTTTTTTTTT
>WAAE01043506.1:0-23779 GCA_013400495.1 Nicator chloris | reverse complement strand
CCCCGTGCTATCACTCAGTTTTGAAGGCTGTTCCCACGGCCTCAGGTCAAATGCAGTACCCTCCTGAGGGTCACTCTCTGTCAGAACAGAAAACCTGATATTTTCAGCATCCCGGGTTCCAACAATATACTGCCTAATAAATATCATTATTTTGTTACCTGGTTTAGATTATCCCAGAACAATAACGTACACTTAACATCTAGTATTTACAGTATAACTAACTCTCATAACATTATTCCAACCACTACATTTTTAAAACTGAGGTACAAAAGTGTGCCAAGTCTGTAGTCGGAAAAGCCAACTCGCTTTTAGGTCAAAACTGAGAACAAAATTAAACGGATGCATATTTTATAAAATAGTATCTTGGCTGAGGTTTAAGTACTTGTCTTAACAGTATAAAACTTTTGGTACATTGTTTTAAACATTTTGTATTATGCAGGGCAACATCATAGAATTACCTTGAACAATTTCCTAATGGTACCATCAGAAAAAAAAAAAGGGGCTTTTGTTCCCAGACAAAATAAAAGGTACACTTTTTCCCTCTTGCAATGGAAAAGAATGTGTACTGAATCATACTGGCACATTCTTGGCCCAACATGAAGCTGATATGATACTAAACTAACCTCAAATAGTAATTAGAGATGATTTCATTTCATAAAAGAAGCTGATTTAGTTTTAAAGGCTTAGCTTGGTAGGTAAACACAAATAAGACATTTTATTAAGTAAAAGGGTATAAGACTAGGAAAGCAACTGCTCTCATTGGCCTTGAACATAGATAATTTATGCCAATGTCAGATCATCTATGTCAGAGAGAAAATTTCATTAGTGATTTTTTGTTTTGTGCTATACCAGTTAGCTACCAAAAAAGATTTATGTACTATTTTTGAGAGGTGAGTGTTCAGTCTTTCACTATTTCTACTTGGAACACTTTAATGACGCAGCTAGACCTCCAAAACCCCTGCCTGAACCTGCTAAAAATGACTGCTGTTTCTCAACAGATTTCTTTAAAGTGAATGTTCATTCAAAATGAAATTAATTTGTTCACTTTTTCCATGAAGATACTGCCCAGCTTCCTGCTTCTGTGTTCACCTTTCTTGAACTCTGTTGGGTTTCAACCCTGTTGGTTTCTCTCTCCTCAAAGATACACCCTTCAAAGTTTTTTCTCATTTCCAAGCTTCTGATTCCTGTCCTCATTGTCTCTCTGATTCCTTTCTTGGTCTCTCTTTTCAGGGATCAGTTTTGTGTTCCCAATATGTTTATTTCTGCAGTGCAGCACAGACATTGCCAATCTTGATTGAAACAGGATAATTCTCATAATCCAGTCTTGCCATAACACCACAGAGTTCCATTTAGGCTCTTTTCTTCCTCTTCTCCCCACTTCTTGTTTACATACTTGCCATACACTGGAATTCTGGTTTTTAAAAATTTCTTATTGAAGCACAAACCAGCTGACACCACCAATCCTCTTATTTAGTTTTTTTTAAAACTCTCAGGGCTCCCTTCTCCAAGCTGTCCAAAACTGGGTGGTTAAGAGGAGAAGCAAAAGAAAATAAACAGTATATAAATCAGATACTGCTGGTTTGGTTTTCTTCTATCAACTTATTTTTCTCTCAATTATAATTACTACTGGTGGGAAATTATATTCTTGTACAAGGCACTGTTTGCATTACAGGGGGGAAGCATTTAGTTCAGTGTAGTATAATTCAGGCACCAAAACAAAATTCCTGCTATGTTTCATGCAGAGTGGCTTTCTGTAACATGACTGCTTCCTCCCTCCTTGCCAAAGAAAGTTAGGCACATTTTTTGCTGTCAGCTTAAAGCCACCTTTAAGATTATTTGAAACAAAGCCTCAGGCTTCAGTCTTGCAGCTTGAGACCATTCCATCTGTATTAATGAGCTCTATAATTGTCCTATATAACATAGCTTTCAAATCTGTAAACCTTTTAAAATTATTTAAATCTCGTTTTAAACTTACAGAAATACTTCATGGATTCTGCTTCTACTTGTCAGAGAAGACTTCAAGCTAAAAGTGTTTAAGTTGTATTTCTTACATATCAAAATAATTTTAAAAATCAAGTATTTGCATTCAAGAATTAACTTTTGTTTATCATGCAATTTTATCCATCACTTTCTTAAACTCACAACTAGGCTCACACCAGGTCATTTCAGCTTGGACATTTCAGACATGTTGATCAGAATGCACATGTAAAACAGGAGCAATTACACACAATGATTGCTTAAGCTGGCCCCAAAATCAAAGCTCTTCTATGCTTAAAATGCAGAAGCAAAATGATTAATCAAGGTGCTTATGACTGAGAGATCATTTTATTTTATGAAAAACTATCCTTGAGTTAAAGCATTTTTACCAAATTTACAACACTCATTATCTTGAAATAACTGTTGTGATCTCAACACCCAAATTAGAATTTGGAGCTTTCAAGAAGCTTGATCCCATATTAAAGAAGCCAGTAGCTCAGATACATATTTCCTTCCCTATTTCTGCAAACTACTTTAACAACTCTGGCAAAACCTTACCAAAATTCACTGAAGATAAAAAAAGTTGTTGGCAAAAAAACAGAGTTCCTACAGGCTTAGACATTTTTTGCATCATTACTTGACATTTTATATTTCCTAGCAAAACCAGGAAAGTGCCAAGTTCTGTTCCCATCTATACTGGTGAAAAATGGGAGAAATTCAACTGATTTCAGAAGAAAATCCATGGATTTACATTGGCTATGGAGTTCTTCCTTGGAAATTTTGCTACAATGTTTATTCCCAGTGGATTCTAGTAATCCACAGCACATAAGATGGTGATAAATTGGTGTACAACCACCTGAGTGGTCAGTTCCTCTCTGAAATTGCTCTCACATGTATGCAGACATAGCAGTGTTCACCAGACTCCCCACTTTGAGAAGTTTAATAGAATCTCAGCCTATTCTGTTGTAATAAATTCTGACACTCCAGTCATGGCTTCTTGTTTTATCTACACATTCTTATCCCTTTCGTTTTGTCTGTTCTGATGTGTTCACACTGTATACAAGGTTAGATTTTTATTTTTTGTCTTTTACCTTTTTAATAATCAAAAGATACAGAAGTGGTTAATCTGTAAAATTTCAATAGTAAAAAAAAAAAGGTAACCCAAAACAACAAAGGCACAAGTACATTTTAAAATTATCACCAAGAATGTGGTATCCCCCTCAAACACTGCAAAGTCAAATTCAGTTTTGCCAGCTGCGTACATCTGAAACTGTCCAGCAATGATAGAAAGGATTACTGTAAGAGGTTATGACCCTTTACACCTAGTTAATATCCTTCAAATTCCCTTCTCAAAACTATTGCCTAAAACTCAGACTTCAAGAATACTAAATTGAAAATTGAGAAATAAACAAGTTTTAACTAAATCAACAGATCTAATGATACATGCCTGAGATCAAAAGTCTGCCTTGGAGTAAAGCCAGGTTTCCTTTAATTTCTCTAAGCTTGAGGCCTTATTTCTCCATCTTCTTGCACCAACATTTTTGTGAGAAAATGTTAGCAGTACATTTTGCAGATGCAAAAGGCTTTGAGAAATGCCCAGCACTGAGGGATCACATTGAGAGCAAACTCTCAAGGAAATATTTTTGATAGACCATACTGGAAGAGCATAATTTCTTTGACCGTGGCATTAAAGTTTTATATTTTTGCACTCCACTTGCATGCTGCAGTGCTATTCTACAGCCAATGGCAGAGTCACCAGATTAAAACACTTTTTTTTTCTTTCTATTCAAAATTTCTTTAAATCTTTGATGGATGACGTATCAAAGAAGGAAAGTGAAAAAAAGCCTTACTAAAAGACTTTCTTTTTTCAGATTATCTTTGCAGTGGGCAAAGGATTTTTCATATCATTCATTTTATCTCTATTTTTTTTTCTTTTTTCAAGAAAGCATCAGACAGTGAGTCACAGCCCTTAGGTTTATGTCTGTACTTAAATTGAGGGAATAGATAAAAAGGGCCCTGCTGTGCTGCCATCAGAGTTCACTCCAATTTTCTTCCCCAAGAACAGCAGCTCTGCCCCACTGAGAGGGCTGGGACGATCGTGTGCTGTCTGGTCCCTGGACATTGATATTGCCCTGCCAAATGTAAAACAACTCATTCTTCATCCACCCAGAGGTAAACAGCATCCTACTACTTTTCCGTTAACAGCATACTCCAAATAGGAAGGACTGAGATTTTAGCATCCCTTTTTCTGTTCTGTGTCTTTTCCCAGATTTGAGATGCTGGTTTTTGTCTTGACATTAAAGATTTCCAAATAATGCAAACATCAAAATCCTGTTCACAAAGCAATTTTCAATGCCTCCCACTGCCCGCCTTTCCTGTGACATAACCTTGCCAAACAGCCAATAAAATCCCAATCCTCTGTTGGTATCCACAGGTATGTGAAGACATTATTTCACCTACTACTTGCTGTTAAGGCTTTGACTACATTCACATACAAGGCACTTGTGCTGGGAGCTATTTACATTTGTTCAGCATCCAAAAACCCCATCTCTGGCTGGGACTCACTGGCCGTGGTTCAGGTCAAGGCAAGGCCAGCCTGTGTGGGCCAGGGAGAAATGTTTTCGTGCTTGTAGAAACACAGGCTAAGAAATGCCTAAATATATGATGGAAGTAGGAGGCAGGAGTGAAAAACAGAGAGAGAGAAAGGCTTACTGAGGATAGATTTTCCTGGAGTAGCAACCTGGTATTTAAGAATAGGAAAAATGTCTGATGCAACTTTCTGTTGTATTCTCAAAAAACAGGGCTTATTTAAAAAACAAACATGATTAAATTGTACCAGAAGTGTTACCAGTTCCTCCACCTACACAAACTGTTCTTGCAGGATCTTTAAATTTGACTAGTTGGTCAGGTTATTGGTAGCAAATTCAGCTCCTGTTGGTATTATAGCTTACTTTCAACAGTATGAGATAGCAATCTACATATAAATTAATCAGTGTTTTTCTCAGTAGCACAAAACATAAGCTTATAAAAGCAAGATTACCAGTATATAAGCATTGTTTGCTAAAGTCTTTGTCAAGCCTGTGTCATTGCATTTACAAATCAGCAAAAGTCTGCCCAGACCCTCGGCGCTTTCCTGTGCAGAAAGCTCAGCAGTTTGGCAGATCGCAGGCACAGATTCAATATGATGCTTTAGGGAACTAAATCTGCTATTCTTCAACGTAAAAGTGCTATATAAAATATAAGCAAATCAGATACGACCTGTAGAGGGTGCCATGGGAAGCTGCGTGTGAAAAGAGAAAATAATGATCAGCTGAGTTCTTGAACACTGAATGAAAACACACAACCCACCTGAAATGTATGATTAAATTCACAGAGAGGTTTGGGGTGGTTTTTTTTTTTCTTCCAACTGCTTTGGTCTCTTTCTTTGCTAAGTCTAGATATACAGGCTGGAAAGGAACAAAAAAAAAAAAAGAGAAAGAGCAAGTTATAAATAAAGAACTGACGTTAAGAGAGCTGATAAAATATGAATACCATTCTAAGGAGCTTAATGTGTCATAGCTGCATAATAGAAAAGGGAGTGAAGTGCGTATGTGCCCCTGCTGCTTAACAGTAGGTTTGAAAGAGGCTGCAAAGGCAGCACAAGTGGAAAATTCCCTCATTGGCTGCTTTCCAAGCTATCTATTCAGCTCATGAAAAATATGATGTTTTATTTGGTATCAAGTGTATGGATTGGGTTTTTTGTGGTTTTTCTACACAGAAACAATTGGAGAGGAGAGTGGGACACTGGAATCCACTATCTTCTGTCTTTCCCCCTGCCTCCTCCCACCCTGTCCTTTATTATTTTTAAACCTCTCATCAAATCTGCAAAAAGCTTTCTTCGTACAACATAGCCAGTTGTATATTTGATGGGGAGCTTTAAAATACGTTTCTGTGATGATCTTCCCTGGTCTCAGAGGTGAGCAGTAGCCTGGTTACCGGGGGCTGCTAAATACTGATACTTTGATTCAGTGCAGCTCTGCTAAGCCCGCCATCTTCCATCTCCCGGGGAATCACTGCATTAAATTTACATTAAAGACGGCTGTCTGACTGACCCAAGGGTCATATTAGCATTTTTACTCCGGTAAGTTGGTCAGCAGAACATTTCTGTACCATGGAAATTAGTCCAGTACTCTATTGTTAGGAATTAAACATTTATGAGAAATTTTGTACTAGCATATTAGCACGAATGAGCTGGTAAAAAGTACAATAAGGGCAGAGCAGTAACAATATGTAGATCTGAGTGAGAAAATCAAATTGGATTCTGTGCATCTCAGAATGAAAGTGGACACCAGGAAACCAGCAGGGACGTGACTGAAGGGAATCCTCTGTTTACTGGAAGAGACAATACAAAGGTAATGATGACAAATGTGCTTAAACCCCCCTGTTCTGCTGTACTTACTGGGCTCTGTTCTCATGCAGACCCTTTTCATTAGATTCAAAATTGGCCAGTGTAAAGCAGCTAAACATTGTAAGGCAGAATCTCCATTTTCAGGTGTGCACAACTTGCAGAGCTACCTGGATTTCACACCCTAGAGATTCAAAGGTCAGTCACAGAACAGACAAGAGACTAATTGACATTTATTCTGTACTTGAAAGGAAACAAACAACTGTATGTTACAAAGGATCAGCTGGGAAAAGACAGTAGATAATAGAAATCTAGATAAGTCACAGCTGTGTAAGTGCAGGAGGAATGAAAAGGATCTAGCAAAACTTGGCATTCAGAACTGAATAACCATGGCCCTCACAGCCCATTAATATCTATTTGGCTGTACCCTGGATAATTCCATATAAATGAGAATGACCAAAAACACCTGACTAAACAACCTAAGAACCACTGATAAGCACATTTATTTTCAGTGAGCAATAAATTTAAGACCAGTCCAGCTAGAATTCTATTATATTTAAAGAAATTTTGGCTACTTTATGCCTCCCCCTGCATCCGATTTTTGTACATTTTATCTCTAAAACTACCTTCTAGGAAAAAAAGCTTTTACTGGCAAGGTGACATCAACATGCTAAAGTAATTTGAAGCATGTCTCTTCTCCTTTGAAAAAAAGGAGGATTGACTGGGCGGCTTCCAAGCTGGAAATATGGCTCTGTAGACATTAGCTCCTAGTTTGTACTTCTGCTTCAATTGCCCATATGTAAAATGAGAAAGGAATAGCTCCTGGATACTTCAGAGTTTCAGGAGAATACCTTATACAAAGAATGTGAGATAATGCAATGTTTGGAAAGGGGATTATCAGACTTTTGTCAGACATTTCCTCATTGGATCTAGAAGGAAAAGGATGACTTTTAACTACAGGAGAGGCAGAAGTAAATTCTCTCAGACACAAAGTCAGGGAATTGAAATACAGCTATTTCCATCAGATATGCTGTGCCAGTTCCTGGAATATCTTCTCAATTCTGCAATCCCACAGACAAGAATCTATTGGTTAAATAATTTTTTGCTAAAACAAAAATCCCAGAAGATTAATATGTATCTATACAAAAAAAAAAAACTACATTTTGGAGGAACTTTCTAATATTAGGCCAAAAATCCCTTTAAAACACACACCCTGATCTTAGAAGTAATTTTCCAACTTCCTAACTAAAGTGATATATTTGACATGAGTGACTGACTTGAACTAAAACCCTGTGTTCCAGAAGGAGCACAAAGGCTGCACAACGAGCCTGTACCTACCTCTTTCGTGAGCATTGAAAAAGCATTCTTTAGGTACAAAGGAAAAGAAAAAAAAATCACTTTAGCTTACCATGTATTCCTTTTCTCCTAGACTTTGAGTTTTCAGGGTTTGATTTTTGTTTGCTTGTTTTCTTGGTGGTGGTGTTGTTTTGTTTTGGGTTTTCTTTGGTCTTATCCTTTGTTGTTTTCTCTTCCAGGCTTGTCTCACGATACTCTTACCTTGTTTTTCTAGGCGTGGTCATTTTTTTCTCATTTTCTCTGTTTAGCACCTCCATCATTCCTAGCAACAAATGCTTGCTTACTTTTAGACTCCTGACCATCCAAAATCTGATTTGGACTGGAATACATAAAGACTGAAAGTCTTTCAAAAGTGTTTGACACACACAGCTATTACAAATGCATGCACAGTCTCTTCCAGGAATGGCACAACACTTCAGTTGGAGCCAGGACAATAGAATTTGCAAGGTAAGACAGTGTCAGGTTCACAGCACTGGAAAATTGCTATTGAGTACTAAAAGTGCTCTCAAACGCAGCCGTCATGATACTGTGCCAAACTCAGGGGAATTCAGCCTGTTTGTATTCTGGGGGTGGCTGGGAACTGTCCCAAGCCCTGGCACAAAGCAGGAGGCACTAAAAAGCTGCTCCAACTCACACCTGAGCGCCTACCACTCCGCCAGCCTGTTCCAGCAGCAGGGACTGGCAGGGCTCGGATGTGCTTTGGTTGCAGACCTTTCCTTCTCCAAACACCTCCCACAGCCAGAATAGACAGAAGGATGAAAACCTTGATTCTTTGCCACAGGAAGCCCCTTTCCTCTGAAGAACCCTCCTGGGACTGCATCCATGGCATTTTGATTGTTTTTGGCAACTGCAGGAGGTGGAAGGACATGGCTAAAACATGCCAACAGCAAGCAAATTCACAGCCTTCTGCTCGGGGCTGCCATTTCACAGAAAAGTAAGACTTAAAGCAACACTTCTACACAAGAAAGTATTTTTATATATTTATATCCTACATTATTTTGGACATAATATTTGAAAAGTTTTACAATCTCTCTGCGCAAAAGTTTTGAATTTCTTTTGAAAGAGTCAGATTTAAAAATAGGGAAGAATTTATTTTTTATCATTAACTAAATGATGATTTCAAAGGTGTCATAAACACCACCACTTACTTTTGGCTAGCCACAAAGTGGTTAAGTTAGTAATAGTATTTGAGAGACCAATTAGCAGTTCAGAAATTAAGGCTAGGCTTTTATATGGGCTGTTTCCAAATGAACCACTATGACTAATTGGTGCAGTTTTCCTTTCTTTCATGAGAATGCAGGTTTTCAGAATACAAATATTCAGTCATGTTGCGAAGTAAACTGTAACAGAGGAACAAGTGTCTCCCCCATTCATTCACAAGATACAATCAGCAAATTTCCATCCTTCCTCTTGCTTGGATCCTGTACCTCCTACCACCAAAGGAAAGACTACCAGACCATGTAAAATTTAGAAAGTGGAAGTTTGATAAGCTTTATACTATCAAATGTTCCACTTTCTATGAGGGGTGTAGCATAGCGAGAAAGAGTGGATAAACACGAGCAGGAACAGCCACATCCTGGTGATCTCAGCAGTCACCTTGGGAGGAGCTGACCCAGCAAGAGCTTGTTTCAACAAATGCATAATGCTGGGTACATAGTGGAGTGCAGGCAGAAACCCACTTCATGCTTCTCCCAGAGAGACCCCCAAGTCATTAGACTGCGATTGTATTTTTTTGAGTCTAGCCCAATAAATTATTAACTACTTAAAGCAGAGTGAAAAACCTTCAAGCTGGTATAACTGATGAATCTGGCACTGCAGAGCAACAGACAGCTACAGCAAAACTGAAGGAAATGCTCTAACTTTGGGGTTATTAAAAGGTTTCATGAAAATTTCTTTCCTTTGCACCAGTGTTTCATTGGGTGCTTTCCTCTACTCTCACACCAGAAGAAAATCAGCCTGGAGATAGATGCTCTCCTGCAGTACAATTTGGTAACTTTGGTTCTGAGAGAAGCAGGGCTTTAGCCATATCCGGCAGCCCAGCACTTCTTGCTGGTGAAGTCAAGCTTTTAAAGCATTGACTCGTCACGCACCCAGCTCCCCTCCTGCATTACACAGAGGACCTTGACACTGAGGAGAGCACATCTGAGTACACCAGGCAACAAAGCACTTCAAAGCTGTAGTGTTGGTTGAGCACTGCTACCCACACCCACCAAGATGAAGAAAGTGGATTTAAAAGCAATAAAGGATGTGACTGCTCTCTGCCTCTCTATGTAACAACAACAGTAATGATTCCCCTCCTCCTTTTCACCATGTGTTTGAAAGAGCATGTTGGGCAATCTGAAAGGCTTGTGGCAACCCATGGAATATCAGTAATATCACGCTGCCTTTCTGCCTTTGTTAATCGAGCCATAAAAGCACTCAGAAAAAGAAATTGTTTATATTTTTCTGCAGGATACAGACTACAAGTCTGACTTTAATAACATTCTCCAAGGTTGCACACAAAATCTTTTTAACTTTCAGCAGGTGCTTTGTATAATCTCATATTGCTAATGATTTTAGGCAGCAACAAACACCCAACTGTGCCTGACTCAGCAGTCTCTCACTTTCTATATGTATCACCCAGATGAAAAATGCAGCATTTCCCTGCTGGCTGTTCCTTTGAAATTTGCCTTTTGCCTTCAAATAAACAGGGAGATCAGGGCATTTATTAGGGACAGGGGGAAAAAACAACGAGATCTTTTACTTGGAAGCTGTTACATTGATGTCTCTCAAACATCTGCCTGCAAACAAAAAAATTAAAGCCTAACTAAACCAAACCAGAAATGTATAGCTCACAGAAACATAGGTCACAGTTCTGCAGTCAAGTAGCTCATGTGAACTGGAAGAGTGTTGGTAAAAGGTTTCAGTAGCACCATTTATCTACTGGGAGAGGTTGTGTGACTATTCATAACTGAATTTCAATGTAACTGCTCATGGTAAAATAGGTCCAAAATGCAGCAACAAACCATCTAAAATTTATATGACACTGGCCTACCCAAACTATGTGTTTGATGAATTGAGGTGCTGGAGTTTCACTCTGAAAAGCTGAATCTTTACTTCACAGATAAGTTTTCTGAGATGTCTCCTTTCCACCTGTATCTTCTGAGGCTCGTGAAACGGATCACAGAGCAATATATCTTGGGAGCACTGCTCTTAACCTCTCCAAACCAACAAAGAAGCAGCTCCAAAGACTGGATGATGCCATAAGACACTCAAAAAGGCTGTAGACAAAATATTTTGGATTTGTTTTTTTTCTGTTTCCCTAGAGAAGAAGAACTGAAGAATTGAATGAGAAGTCTGTGTTAAAGGAATTATAGAAAGTATGAGCTAAACCCAAGATGAATCTTTTTTAACCACAGGCAGTAGAGGCAATTAGCCTCAGAGAGGCAATTAGCTTTAGCATAATTTCACAGTAAAGTGAGAAGAAAAAAAATTCCGTAGAGCCTAGAACTTATAGTTAACCTTCCCTCAATCCTTTAAAACAGAAAACTGGTGAGGAAAAGACTCTCCCTTGATTTCTTTTGGAGCAACGACTGATTCTTCAGAAAGTAGAATTATTTTTGCTTACCTATTTTAAGCAAGACCCTCTGGTTTGCTGCTTCATGATGTCTTCTCCAGATTTTTCTCTTCTCTTCTCTGTTTTGATTTTGAAAGCATCTCACACAGTCTCTGCATGTCCCAGACCAGTTATGCCAAGAGATTTACAGCCCTGTGGCAACTCCAGTCATTCATCTCTGTAGTTCTCAACTACCTGCAGCCTTCAGGGGTGGGCCACAACATCTTGTCAGCTAAGAAAGAAAGAGAAAACCCAATAAATTCAAAATAAAATCATTAAAACAGCAAAAAATGTGTGGAGTACAAAAAGCCTTTGGGCCCAAAGAAACATGCTAAGTGAAGACTAAAATGGCAAGGCACATTTGGATAAAGCTCTCTAGTACAGGGGAAATTAATAGATCAGAAGATCAGAGAAAAGAAATAGGGTAAATACAAGTAGAAATGTTTATCAACAAAGTAATTTTCCTTTTTGGACAGGAAGAGACTTGTAGAGACCTGTGTGAGGGAAGGAAAAACAGGACAAGTTGAGTCAGAGAGTGCCCAGGGCGAGCAGGACTGAGCTGTTCCCTTCCTGAAGTCATTCCACACATCTGCTCTCAAAGGCAGTTCTCTGACCAGCTTTGTGCATCAGCCCTCAGCTATGGAATCCAAGATCAGTCATAATCTTCTGTGGTGGTTTGGATAAAACATTCCTTTCAGGTGTATTTTACACTTTTCATTTCCCTACTTTTTGCCTTCCTTTTGCACCAGTCTTTTCAGCTTTGTAGCCAGGAGCTTATCTCTCTTTTTAATTTTACCTGTTTTTTCCAGTAGACTGATATCAGTCTGACAGTCTCAAGACAAAAGACTTTTATGAAAAAGACAACATCCTAATAAACTGATGGTGCTGTTAAACCCTTTGGACAATCTGCAGTGAAAGCCACAATGAGCAATTCAGGAAGCCAGGTTAGTCCTCCTGCTAGCTCCAAGTCCCTTGGAGAGTGGAACTGCAAGTTACCAAATAAAGCCAAGTTAGAGATTTTATTCAATATCCTTTGACAAAGCTCAGACAGTGTGTATGAGGGGAGGGAGGTATTACTATTTATACTGAGTTGCAAGCCTTTTTTTCTTAAAAAAACCAAAGTGTTCCTTAATATTTTTAATGCCTTGAGATTTTCAGTTCTTCAAACCTTCAGTGGAAGAAAAAGTCCTACAGCAGAGGCATGCCAATGGATATTTGGGGTATTTGGAATTGGAGAGGTGCAGGCTTCAAGACCAGTAGTAATTATGGCATCATAGGTGGGATTCTGGAGCTTGAATTAGCAGTTGTACAACAGTTTAAAATCACTCCTAACCTGCAATCACAAAGTTTCTGACAAGACACCTGCAGTTCTTCAGTCTTACAATTTATCATTTCCTATTCAATCACCTTTAGCTCTGTGAGAGTATTACATCTTAACATCAAGACACTTTGAACCTTAATATTCAGAAATTGCATCTGGGAAAGGAATACCTCCTGCATTCCTTAAGTATTGTTAGAAGAGAGTGCATTACATGTCCTTCCACTTCCCAGTTTGATGTCTTCAGTGTTAGCATTGTTGAAGAGGCTCTCAGCTTCAGCCTGTGTGCCCTTGCCAGCCCATGAACCTCCAACTTTCTCTGAGCCATAAAACACAGATCCTTCACACCCCCGGAGCGCAAATGACTCATTTTCTAGTGGTTCTGATGGATACTAAAACATCCCCATGATGTCTTGTCCCTTCCTTTTTGATGGGATTTTATGCTTTTTTTAAAACAAAATAAAGCACACCCAAGCTTCAAGGTCCCCTGAAGAGGCTCATAAAACTGCCATGGAAACTATTACCTGATAGATATTTTAGAACATTATTTTACTACAACTATTCTATTGATTTTCCTTCTAGTTTATCTTTGTGAACAGAAATGTTAATGATTTCTGTTCGATAGATTTTACCTATTTTTCTATTTATGAGCACACACGGTTCCTCCACTTCATTACTTACAGGACTCTTGAGAATGTTTCTCCTGTAAGTAGATCATTTGCTATGAACTGTAAATTCAGAGTGTATAATCACTAAGTACTCTGTGAAGCTGAGTGGTGTTATTTCTTTCCTGAATGAGCCATTCAGAAACACATGCATTTAAAATAGTGAATCTTTGAAATTTAAAAAATAAAAAAAATGAAAAAAATACTATTTAGTGAGAACCTTCAGAACCCATCAATTTGTCGCATATATGTGTGACAACCATGTGGCAAAGGTAACCACGAAAAAGTGGAAAGTGCCTTGTAGCTGAGTTTTTATTTTCAGCTTAGAATAAATGGTATCACTCTTCTGACTGCTGTTGTAAAAGGATGTAACCACTCAAAGATTCATTCATGGTTTTCTAACACTTCCTCTTAGGGAAAGCATCCATTGAAAATGTCAGCAAAAAATATTTAAACATGGAGGGCTATAAACCCCAAGATTAAAGTGAGGAATCCCACAAATACCTCAAGTACAAGCAGTGAGAACAAATCATTTGCATAGATCTTTTTGAGCGTGATTTTCATTGCTAATTAATGTGATCTGACAAAACTAGAGGCACAAACACTTTATAACATGTTCTTACAGCAGACTATGTAGAAACTGCTGTCCCCCTTCCTGTCTTACATACAAAACAGCAGCAAGGTTCTCGTCAGAAATACAGACAGACTTTTCCTCATAGAAGTCACGTTAATGCACTGGCTTGAAGGATATACTGCTTATGGAGAAAGCTGATATATTTCTAAGGCACTTTGGCATGGCTAATTTTGTAGGTTCAAGTTTTTTGAGATATGAGCCATGAAGAAACTCCTTGTTTGTGTTGGTTGCAATGTTTTCCATCTGATGATTAGTTTTGATTAAATGAATGAAAAAAACTGCACTTGTCATTTCAAGACCTGAAAAACACAAGCTCTGAAAGGATCAAGATCCCTTCTAAATGTTCAGTGGGGGAAATTCAACTGCTTTCAGTGCAGTTTCAGTCCCAGCTGCACTACCAGGAGCAAATCCTCAGCTGATGCAGAGCATCACAGGATCGCTGAAGATGCTTCACACCAGCCAAGCATCTGCTGCCAGCAGTTTTCTAAAAATTCCCACAGTTCTGTGTGCATCAGTTGAGCAGTGGTGGATGTACTCCTTATATTCCAGCCTCCACTTGGAGCAGGGAGGACACAAAACCAGTCATCTCCAGAGTACAGAGGTGAAAAGCCCTGCAGTGCTCATGGGTGAGAGAGGACTGACTAGGCTGACAAACTCCCATGGCACTTTGCTTAGCAAAATTTTGCTTTGCAAAATGCAGAAAGGAGATATGCTAGCTCTTTGATTGCTGGTGCCAGGCGGATCAGAATGCAGGAAGTCCAGTATCTAAGGTAGCAGCATTTCTCTGATGCCTCATCTGCCATCACTAAAAGCAGGAAAAAAAATGACCATCAGTCTCCAGGAAGAAATAAGACTTTCAATTAGTGCTTATGTTCAAACTCAAGAGCACCACTTGAAATGTTCTCTAAAACTCTCCCCTTTCCAAAGTAAACACAGGAAGTTAGTTCTACCCAAATTTGTCTTTGATAAGAGAAGAAAAACTACATTATTCATATTTTAAGTCAAGAAAAGATTTCTCTAAGGTTGTTGGAGAAATTAGACATCAATTATGCTTACTCTTGCTGTGCCTTAGAGTAATCACACCCATTTCTTTCACTTCTACTGAGAGACAATCAATAAAGCAAACAATACATATTTCTAGAAAAAGAAGAGAGGAAAAAAAATGAGAGAACATCATTCTATCTCTGTACATACGCAGCGAATGCCACTATTTTGAATAATTCAGGCAGTTGTGGCCCTTCGTTCCAGAACTTTATAGCAGAACTGGAAAATTTTAATTAAGAGCAACAAAAGTAAGGTAAACACAGGACAACTTCCACATAAGGGATGAATAAATAGGCTGTGGTGTACAACCTGAAACAGAGATGTCTAAGGCGAGTTCTGATGTTGGTCTATAACATTTGTGTTATACAAAAACAAATGGAAACCAGCAGTTTCCTGTTCTACCCACTGCAGACCATCAGCAAAGCTCACAGGCAGCAGGTTTAAACTTCATATTATATATCTAGAATTTTACCTCCTTTCAGTATATTTATGCAATATTTGGAGGAAAATCCCTTGAAAATCTGTTTTCTACAAAAGAGAATGTAAATGTATGTGCATGAGAGCACATTTCAGGCGTAATTTCCACATACAAGTTTTAACTAATTCTGTCACTGTTAAGCAGGGTCACTGTTAAGCGTTGTAAATCAGTGAGGTATTTTAAAACTTAAGAATGGTCCTTTCCAGATGGAGCAGTCCTCTTCCCATCAAGGGAATGAGGAGTATCATGGCAGGGCCAGTTTTATTCTGGCACAAAGCCCCCATGTGAAGAGCACTGACTTCTCTTGGAGCTGCAGGCACTGATGGGGGTGAGCCAGCAGCACCACAGCAAACAGCCCTCCTACCAACAGCAGCAGATAATCCCAATGTCTGCACCCTCGAGAAAGCTACTAGAGCACCTGAGGACTCTGGGCTGGATCCTCTGCTTGCGTGATTTGTAGTAGTTTGATTTACTCACTGAAGTGACTGATTCACACACTTTCTCGGGTGTCTCCTTGCTTCTGATTCAAGGGCAAAAAAAAGTAGAGTTTTGGGGAAAAATAATTAATATAAAATATAAACACTCTCTTTTGAAACCAATTTTATAAATCTTTTCTTCACCTGAAATTCCCATAATTAAGATTCCCATTACTACTATTTGCTGACTCCAGAAAAAAAAAAGCATTGTTTTTGTATAAGCAATTAGTTTGGTCTGAACTGGAAACTTAGGCAGCTTTATGCTGAAAACATTTTCTCCCAGGTGTGTCGCATTTACTATGAGTTTTAATTCCATAGCAGAAATATTAGTTAATTAAAAAAAAAAAATACTCGCAGGTACGATAACAAAAGTTGGAAACTGGTTGAGCAATCAAATTGTCTCAAGAAGAGAAATATCTTTGAAGAAAATATATCTATTTGCTAATGTTTAAAAAACCACAATTTTAAAGGAGAAGCAAGAAGAAAAGTTAAAATAGCGTAATATTTTTCATTAGGTGGTCTAAAAGTTCTTCTTGGCATTCTGCTAAACAAAAGGGGAATTTGCTTTATCAGTAAATGATGGTATTTATTTATATATTTTACCTTATATTATATATTTTACCTTTTCAGTCAAAATGAGCACCTTTGAGCTTAGATAGTTTCACAACACCCAGTATCAACATATTATTCTCTTTGCTATAAACAACCCAGAGGACAGCTTTTTCCACCAGAACTGCACCTTCCCTCAAATAAACTGGGAAAGAACAAAGTAAATCAGCTATGACATGCAGCAACCTCATATTACAGAACCACGCTGAGGCCTGGGATTACCTTAAATGTTTGCAACAAATAATGTGCTTATACTGAGCTGGTTTTTAATATGTAGGTACCTCCTGAGAAGCTTGTTCACATCCACATCTGGACAGGAGCATTTGTTGCTGCTCAATGTGCAGGATTTTTACAATCTCACTTCTGAGCCTTAAACACAACAATGATAAAGATTGGGTTTTGTTCCAAAGAACTTACATTGTACATATGTACTAGGCAAGGGTAATTTTTATTAGAACATAAAAGGAACAGTGTTATACCAGTAGAAAAATTACAGCTATTATGCACTTCTATGCCAAAATCCTTTCAGTGAAGAATTGGCTCATGAAGAAACCAGTCATTTAAGCAAAGCTGCTCGTGGTCTGTTGGCATCTGTTTCAAGATGAGTCTGAAGAATTCTTCCAGCTTGTATCACTGGATATACCACATTGGAGCAACCACTTCTCTCCTGCCTACGCTTCCAAAACCTCCCCATGGTGACGTGTGGAGAGGCAGAGAGGGATGGCGGAGCCAGTCCATCTCTCTGATGCCAACTAGACATCTGCAGCTCAGTTCTGACTACTTTCCACAGCCTGAGCGGGACAGAGTGCCCAGGACGGAGGGAAAAAAAAGCTATTCCAATATGTGAAAACTTATTCTAAATGTTATTAACACTTCTGCAGTTACTTGTGTTCATTTTCTCCTTGTTTAAAAAACACAGTATGAAAACCTCCTATTCCTGCAGATGGTACAAAACCACAGAAAACAAAAAAGAGAGGCTGGTATACTGATAACACCCCTCCCTTCAGCACTAAGTATAAAGAGGCCTTGCACTTTGTGGTTCCAGAGGCCAGAGTAAGAGAGCTGGATCCCCAGGTGTGTTTTCATCTGAGAGCATGATTGCTTTACCTTGCAACCACAAAGATTGCTGTCAGTGCTAACAAAGTAATACGTATAATCTCCTTCCTTAACACTCAATATTTCATGAAGAAAACCACTTTCTTCAGGTTTACAATAAAGCAAAATGATATAAAGAAGGCTGTAGAAAAGAGGGGCAGGAAAAAATCAGTCATCCCTGTTCAAAGAGACCTTATGTTCATGAGACTGGAAGACTGTGCATCCCTTGCTGTAATCATAAGGGCGAGAAGACCCTTGAGGAAGAAATGAACTTAATCTTCATTTAAAAACAAGACCCACTTTCAATACCTTTGTGTATTGATAACAAGCACAAAACAAGAGTCTCATTGGGACATTACTTGGCATAATTTAGCTCTCCTATGTCTTGGTCCACTGAATGATAAAACCCTGCTTAGATCCCATTTGGGCTAAGTGTGTTTAGCCACAAAGTTTGACACCACTTTCACTGTAGTTGTTCTCCCTGATTTAAAATTAAGCCTCAAATGTTGATGATTCCTATGAAGTGTAGTGAAATTTCAGTCTACATTTTTTCTCCAGTCACAATAAATGTAGATTGACTGAACAATATTAATACTAGCTTAAAAAGAATAAATTTGCAAAGCTACTAAAAATCACTGAAGCGTCCACAAATGCTTGAGTGAAGTATTTTCATACACACCTGAATGGCTGAAGAGTAAAGAGCTCTATAGGTCAAAGAGAAAATAAAAGGATAAACAAAATACAAAAATCAGTTTTTAATTAAGTGTAAAAATGAAGCACATTATTTTTTCTGTCTTTGAGCATTCAAAAAATCAAAGATATTTTATTTAAGAAACACAAAGGAAAAAGTTGCTCTTTACTTAGGGAAAAGAAACATTCCACTTTGAGGTTAGATTAAACAGATTGATCAAATCTGAAAGCTTTCTTTTTTTCTTTTTTTTCTTTTTTTCATAGCTAGAATGCTCCATTATTTTTTTTCCCCTAAGTATATTACCCACCAGATTCTCCCTTCACCTTCTTTTCTAGTAGAGCTAGTAAAATAATAGAAAATATCAAGTATTTTTTCTGGGAATTATTGCACAACCACTGCTTAAATCTGTTTTTAAATCTATCTGTTCTTTAGTGCATTATTATTTTCATTTGCATTATTTCTAATGTTTGAAAAAAAATCAGGGTTTCATGAAATGTTACATAAGTTGTATTTTCAACATGCAATACAATATTTTGGAGCAGCTGAGATTAATGAATTCATTCAATTAATTAGCTTGATTAATCAGCTGGACCTACAATTTCTATCTCTAATCAGGCAGTTAACCTTCAAGACAGACAAAATAATTTGAGGGTTCTTAACTCTGAACTGATGTCACATCTCTAATGGCAGCCAAACAAGCCTGTATTAAGTGGAGGTGTTAAACTCATTAATAGCAAAATATTGTTGGAGAAGTGAGGATGCAGAGTCTTCTTTTAGTTCTCAGCACCATGCAAGGCTGAATATGAGACATATTGCAATGTGATTTAAAAGGCACAGACCCAGAGTTCACAGTAAACCAGGCTGGCAGAGTGCATCAGACCCTGATGAGACTGCCTGGGAAGAGGATGCTCCAGGGCCTTCCAGGGCTCCAGTCAAAAGCAAAGATGTTACCTGAACTCCCCTTCTCTTATAGGCTTTATGAGAAGGAGAAGGTAGATGTTAGGAGGACTGGCTATGCTGTACTCCTCAAATACGGCATTTCATTTTCTTCTTAAAATGGGAAGAAGGAAGTACAATATCAACAAAGTGCAAAACAAATTACTCAAACAAAGCAACTTTAACTGGAGAAATAAAACCTTAGCCGTCAGCAAGCAAAATGTTTTACTGCTTTTATCTTTCCTAGACTTGGTCTGTGGTTCATGTGAACATCTGCCAATCCCAGGTTAATCCACTCCCAACACTGCATGTTTGGGAGTGGGGAAGAACTGCACTGCCAGGCACAACCCTAATTAATAACTGAGGTAACTGGACACAAGAATGGTGTTAAGGAGTGCCCACAAACATACTTAGCCTAACGAAAGTATTCACTAGAGCTTGCTTTCTCATTTTCAGCCACCAGATAATGATAGTAATTGTGGAGGTACAAAAATAAACCTGAGACATTTTTCATCCATCAGGAGATCATAATTCACAAGCTTTGGGCACACAATAAACAAATGGTGGCAGGACAAATATTGTCAGTTCTGTCACTTCTTCTGGGAAGAGAGGAATCATCCAGCATGGGGACAAAAATAAAGCTGTCAGAGATGGGACTCTGCAGCTGGAAATTCTGCTGCACAGGTTTAACAGCCCTGATGGTCCTGTTTCCTGGACAAATCACAGAGCAATATTAACAGCAACCCAAGAGGTAGCACTCAACAGTGTCATTCCACCAGATGCAAGACCTTCTGCAAAGATAAAATTTCAGAGAAGTGTTATAAACAAAATAAAGGACAGTTGTGATAACATCCACAATGTATAAATAAAGATAATTCCTTTTCCTTCTGATATGAAGGAGACAAGACCTCATCTCATAGGAACTGACATGGTTCTACTGTCTACCGTAAAGCCACACCAGCAGAGCAGAAATTCAGGTACACAATCTTCCCAAGAGAAGCACTTAACCATCAAATGGGCTTGTGAGGCACAAGTCTTCATTCTGGCCCTAGCAGTATGTTTTGCACTTTTGCAAGCATTGACTTGGATGGGAAAACAGTCTATTCTGACACCCTGTTTGTTTGACAACATGTTCTGTCTTAGTCCAGGTCAGGAGATTTCTGTGTATGAAAGACCAGATGGTACATCTAGAAATTGTTCTCTATAAGAATTTTCCTCCTCCAGAGAGAGGAAGAAAGAGTGATTACATCACCTCTCCTGTATCTCAAACCCCAGAACAGCTTGATTGCGTAGCTTCTGTTCCCTGATTGGACAGACAATATGCAATAATAAGTTTTTAGTTGCAAATACCTGTAGGAAGCAATTAAAGCACAATAATTCATACATTTATTCAGAGAACAGAAAGATTGACAGACTCAGCTTTATGGGCGTAACACTAATAATAAACCACAAGGGAAAAGTTGCCCTCATTGTGAGGACAGCCCATATATCTGCCAGCTGAAGCTCTGCCTTGCTACCCAGAAATATTAATTCTGCTGGTCAGTACCACACACAAACCCAAGTATGTCAACAGTGTTTAATTGTGGTCCACAGAGTGCAAGCAAATGAACAAACTCCTCTTTTAGAAGACCTAAAAAATTCTACAGCTTAACTGCAAAGATAATCAATTTTTCAAATACTATCTGGTGAGCACTTTACGTGCTGAATTGAAAAACAACACGGAATTAAGGACATGCCTCGAAACACTATGGCCACACACAGAGATTAAAAAAACACTAGCATGCTCAAAGACTGCAAAAGCTGAACTCACCAACCAAACTGACTGAAACTGCCACTGTGAGAACACAGCTGGTCCAGGAATAAAATTACATGAGGTCATCTCACATCTGCTTTATGGTTCAGGTCCACTAGCCAGGCACAGCTTCCTTGCACAGACAGACACAGTCTCACAAAAGCTGGCTGGACATGACAGAAAACTGAGGAGCTGCTTCCCTAGTACTCAGCAGGGATGGACTCAGGGCTTTACAGAGCCATCAGCTGGAACCATCTGTGACTGTCCTACTACTTCCAATTTCTGTAGTAAGCGAGCCTTAGAGAGTCAGGAAGGGAAAGACTCTCATACAGTCTCAACTATTAGAGCTGCAAAAGCACAGAAAATTACTGCTAGTCTCTAAAGTTGCCTGCTTGGTTGTGAAGACCCCATGTTCATACCAAATCCTGGAATTCACATTTCTTGGGCTCCTCTACCTCTCCCAGCTAAATATAAGCATCAATGGCTGAGCTACTTGAAAGCAACTACACTATTTAGGAGCCTAAACCCACTGTTTTCTTGCATGCCAAATACACAGAGAAATATAACAGCTATTCTCAAAAAACAGAAGTTCTTTTGATGTTTCCAATCACATGTAATATGCAATAATATTTCCTTAAACCTCGAAAGATTTTTTTTAGCTGTGAAATTCCATAGATGGCGGTGAAGTTTCACAGATAGGTTCCAGCCACTCTATGGAGATGAAAAAAAACAAGGCAGTAATATAAAGGCCACCAAAATCTGAAGTTATCCTGCTAATGAAATAGCTAAATAAGGGTGGAAAAATCTTCACCAGAAACCTTAGGCTAGCATCATTATAAGGCAG
This sequence comes from Nicator chloris, assembly GCA_013400495.1. Lineage (NCBI taxonomy): Eukaryota > Metazoa > Chordata > Aves > Passeriformes > Pycnonotidae > Nicator > Nicator chloris. Next base: position 1,885 of record WAAE01043506.1, on the reverse strand, counting down.
CTTCATTTTGATATGTAAAACAAAACACAATTCTAGTGCATAGAAAAAAAATGACGCAGTGCTTTCTGCAATTTATGAGTTTATAAAACAACTCTCTTCTGGGACTTGGTTGACTCCAAGGGCACAGCATTGATTTGTTTATAGTATGAGAAGACTGCGTTTCAGGTAAACCCTTCTTGTCTATCATACAAAGGCTTGCATGTAGATCTTTTGCAGACTCATTCTTCATAGATAACACACAAACACTTCTGGAATTGGAGGCAAGTCAAGAGGAATGTCATTCCCACAGCAATCCACACAAGTTGTTAGAAGAGACAGATGCTGCTTCAAAAAATTTTGTTCTACAGGGTTTGGCAGACACATGTTTGAACTAATAACTGGATAGCACCAGAGGTAAAGAACACACACAAAATTTACAAAAAAAAAAAAAAAAAAAGGCAGCTTCTTGACTGTAATATTTTTGCCTTCTTAAAACTTGAGAAAAATGTCGTGAGATGTTGTTTACTATTTCACACAGCCTTAAATAGTAAGCGTGCACCAAAATATCACAAAATTATAAAAAAATATATATTCCATTCATCCTAATTGCAGAAGTTTTTATTTTAACAAAATGTAGGGACCTGCATTCATCATAATCGACTTTTAAATTGGAAGCTAAAGGGAAGCACCACAAAGAGAAGAAGGTGCATGAGGCATTAAGGACCTGACACCTATTAACTAAAACCTTGCCTGAGTAACCAGTGCAGTATTAAGACCTCATTAGCTTCATTCAGGTAGACAATCAACATGACAGGGCCATAGGAATTGCTTTCCTTTTTGGCACTTTGAAGTGTAAGGCAAGCATAGTTTAACAAAAGTGTAATTGATACTGGCCAGAGTTTAGCTTAAACCTCTCAGTACATCCGAAGCCTAACACTGTGTGTAGCCAGTTAAATTCAGTACTTTAATATTTATACCCATCCATCAGGATTAAAGCCTTTTTTTTCCCCCTGCTTGAACAGGAAGCTTCCATCCCTTTGGCAGCAGATCAGTCTTTCTATCCCATAAGGATCCTAAGAAAACTGGTTAATCTGCCAGTAGTTGGACACATCATTTCCTCTTTTTCTTGACACACTATCAGATGGGTAATATGGAAAAAAAGTTGTTTTTTTTTCCTCAAGTGTTAATGTTTTTATGTTATGAGGCAGCTGGGGAACCTGGGGCTGTTTCAATTCCACTTTATTTTCTGATGATAGTTAAAGTGATAATTGATTAAATATCACTTCTTTTTACAGGTGTCAGCTAGGTGAAGTGTCAGGGAATGGCAAGAACAGTGTATGGGAAAAAAGTCACTCAGAAAATCTACAAAGAAGTACCAGGCCAAGGTGCTTTACACTACAGAAAAAAGGAAGTGAAACTGTACCACTAAAGTATAATTCAATATTTTCTGTTGATTCCATAGCACATATATGCACTTCATCTTGCTATTTATAAATAGATTTCATAATTGCAGACCCTGATGTACCTATCAAAGGTCATACAATTACTAAAAGTCATAAACTTAGACATTGCCTCCTTTTTTATACTTAACTTTCCTACATTAGCTGCTTTATGGCCCAAAATATCTAAGAAGAGAAAGAAAGAACGCATAAAAAGAAGACAGAAGGAACATAAAACCCAGAAAACAGTGATGAGCAACATTCCTAATAAGTAGCTCAATTTCTATTCACAAACCTGTCTAAAGTGTTGAGATGAAGGGTATTCAAATTTAAAAGTTTGAATGACAGGTTGATGGCACGTAGTGGTATTAGGAAGAAAAGTGTTGCAGAATTTCATTGCACCAAACCTCAAATTGACTAAAAAAAATACCTTGATGATACTAAAATATTACAAATTAACATCATCA
>WAAE01043437.1:0-12261 GCA_013400495.1 Nicator chloris | reverse complement strand
TTTTTTTTTTCTTTTTGTAAAATCTAGCACAGGCTGTAGGAAGGTATAAGGCTGCAAGATGTAGACAATGAATTGTGGAAGAAGATCCTAGCAGATTGGATTGTTAGTATTGAAGACTTTTTAACAGTGTTCAGGGTACGCAATTGCTATTCTAGCAGATGCATTACGCTAGTAAATGTATGAGAGCGTGGTACTGTAAGAAAATGAATTACAGAAAACTATTAAGAAATCTTATTTATGTCTTGAAGAGGAAATATATCACCATAAATCCTACTTTATACCAATAAATTGTGTTGCCTACACAGAATTATTTAAACAAGAAAAAAAAACAGTTATGTGTTAATCCTTCACTGCATATGTATTCATTCACATTGGAAGAGTCAGATCTCATGGGAACAAAAGGAAATTGTATAAAAGGGAGTAAAATGGTTCTATCTGTGTATCTTAAATTTTCAGGAAAAAAAACTACTTTGGAAACTTCAATATTCAGTCTCAAACTAATAGTGGTGATGACTTCAAAGCCTGTTTGAGCCAGCATTTTTCTGTGAGGTAGTGTTGCATTTTCTTTGCTAGACTTACATATTTTCATGAGCAGGCAGCACATACTGATGATTCTTTTCCCCGGAAGGTATTTCTTTTATTGCTATTTTATAATGGAACAAGAGTAACCTTAACATCTGAGCCCACAGCTGTTAGAATACCTCCATGCCATTTCTGCCCTGGTTATTTTAGGGAAGTCCCACAGTTGTGCGCTTACATGGGTTCTGGCTGTGGTGGAAATATCCAGGTTTTTCTCCTCTGTTAGCTGAAAGTAAAAACCTGTGGTCACTGTACCCTGGTGCTCTTACTGTTGCCAATATTAATAAAATAATAATGGCAAAATTGTAATTCCAGCTCAAAATAGTAACTATCCGTTAGTTTTGTGATGTTGGGAGGGAGCAATACATCTGCATTCAGCCATCCCTGTAGCTGGATGTAGGGTAGGTATTTGCAATTCAAGTGCATTTCCATAGGTATTTGTGAGCCCCTGAGATTTTGTGTCAGTAAAAATACATGCCTACTGAAATTTGATTTGGCCATAGGTCATAGTGAAACTCCTTTCCTGCCAGTAAGGAGAGGTTCATTCATGTTCATTCTCTGTTATTCCTTGGCCTAGTGACCTTCTTTCCAGATTCTGAAAGAAATTAGAAGAGAGCAGCTGCTTTGCTTTTGAAAGCCACAACCTAGCACAATCAGAACCAGACCTTCCAAGAATCTCTGCTACTGTTTAGGCATCAATGAATAACAATAAAAAAGAGTTAGGAAAAGTTTGTAGAAGAAATTACGACATCATTTTGTTTATAAATTAAATACTGTATATTAACCCTGTGGGCCCTAGCAGTGCCATTTGTTTGGTCTGTCCTCATTGCTGTCCGGATATATTTAGACTTGGATATTCTTGTTCTGGTGTGGCCATCTAGTTCTCTAGATCTGTGGCTAAACATTTGGGTCATTAGTGATGCTGAAGTTTGCATTCAACCTCCTCTGCATGATTGCTCTTCTGTTTAGAATTCTGTAAGATAAAGGCTAAAGACAAAGATAAGGATTAAATGTGAGACCTTTAGATGGAAATGATAAAGCCTTCTGAGTCAAAAGATATGAGAAATAATGCTCTTAAGATATTTTGGCTTTCAAATATTTCTGTAATCACTTTTTAATTGTAAGTATGTATTGAATTTTGATATGAACAAAACATGGAAGTCTGTGTTCTGTAAAAACTTGATTATTCCAATATAAGACTCTTTGAATAGCCGAATAGCTAGAAAACATAGCAGGCTTTCCCACTTTTTTATATATCTTGGTTTTACCCAAGTTGATTTATATTTCAGAGTTTTCTCATTATTATGAGCACTAGCAAATTAAACACTTGAGAGAAAAATAAATGTCGCTGATCTAAAAATAAAAGTATATGTGTATACATACACGTATATAAATGTTTCATTTTCACAAATCCAATCATAGTAGTAAAGATGATATTGTTTGTATTACACTAGGCATTTGTATTTCATGCAATTCTTTCTGTACATTTTCTTTTCCTATCCTCGTTAATAAATATCAAGGTACTTTCCAACCCAGCAATATTTCTTAGAATATACTGGCTTTAATACTATATCTCTATTTAATCATACTCATTAATATGACTAGAATTTTTATATTGGGAAGTTCTTTCTCATTCACTTTGCTGGGAAGGCTATGATTTTTGTAGGTATGTGCTTCCATCTGTCAATGCTAGATGATGCCGAATTGTAGAAATGTTCCTTGTGTTTGAAGCAGAAGGTAGTAAGGCTTTTGGCTATAACTTAGTTTTTGTTGTGAATTTGTTTCATGATTTCTGATTGGCTTTTGAGAGATCTCTGTCTGGTGTATCAAAAAAAAAAAAATCTTGTCGTAGAAAACTCTGCTTTGGTTGACAAGATGTGTGGGAGAGCAGACGTAGCATTCAGCAACTTTAGGCTGTAGTACTTATTGTATTCAAGAGAGAAAAATACTCCCTTTTGATTCCTGTTGAAGGAATAAAGGTGAGACTGTAGTCTCTGTTGCTTAAAAGATGCTTTGAAGCATTCACTACGAGTTCACACTTGCAAAGAGGTAGGGGTGATTCTGGGGGGTGGTCTGATGGTGGTCCCCATGAAGGCTGATCAATTTGTGCAACATCACTAAATAAGTCTCGATGCAAACCTGAATCCCAAAGGTGAGGATTGTTAGAGGTACTGCCTAAGGAGCCAATATTTGAGCTTCTGTTTCTATATTGTATCTTAAAATGAGCTTGTTTGCCAAACATTCTTCTGGTAAGCATTTTTACTATTTGCTTTTTCATCTTTATTTGGGGGAGCACTAGTATCTGTGCTGCAGTATCTTGGTGTCTCTTTTGTGTGCATATATATCTGTATGCAAGTTATGTGTGATAGGGAGAGAAAGTGCAAATAAGAGATATAGAAAGTGATGAAACACAATGCTTGAAATATATTCCTGTAGAAGCAGGTTCTGTAGTCTAAGATGCATCCAGAAGAGGAATATAGAGGAACGTTTTTGTCGCTGCAGAAGGTTGCTTCATGTCCAAGAAAAATGATTGTAAGGAATTATTTCATCTTGAAACTTCTAGAGATCCTGAGGATTAACACATATATATACTGGGCTCAAAAACAAGAAATTGGGAAATTCATTGAATTATGGGAAATAAGTGCAGGAAAGCTCAGGATGGTATTACTGCCTTAACAGTAGTTAGTGATATTGCTGGGTCAATATTGTGGAGCATTTTTTCACCAGGTGCATTGTAAGCAGTTAAGGCTCAGGTACAATACCTTTTGGAAGTCTAGCTGGAGTGAGGATTCCTGGAAATTGTCTGCATTCATTAGTTGAAGGAAAATGAGAGGGGAAAAAGTGTGTTGTTACTGCAATCTGAATGTCTCACAGGAGCAATGTTGCCAAGAGTACTCTGAAAATACGTATTGAAGTGACAGTGTGGTTTTGTGGCAGCTGATGATGAGTATCATTGAACAACAGAACATAAATTATTTTTCTTGATTTGCTACAAAAATATTTGGAGGAATTTTTCAAGCAATACAGGTTTCCAAAAACAGTTCTGTAATTTTATACATTCCTGGTTTGTCTAAACCTTTAATATTTTGATGACTAGTCCAGCAGGAAGGAAAGTTATTACAGTAGTTGAAGAGCAAGAAAAAAATGATTGAAGGTAGGTAAAAATGTTGCTCTTGCTATGAATAATACAGTAAGGGTTACATAGGCAGATGAATCAGGTAGTTTCTTTAATATGTAATCTGATTTTCCATACATGCTTATAATTGTTCAGTAAGAAATTTGTCAGAAATACACTGTGCCTATAATTAAAAAATAGTATACGTGAAGTGTAACAGTGGAAGGTCTGCTGTTTTATTGCATATTAGCAATCTGCAAAATAAAATCTTAATCCATATTTTTAAATTACTCTGATAGCACCAGGATCCATAACTCTTGAATATCCTTGTTTTCAGGTATTTTTCCCCCTACTCACATTGCATACTTAATATGGAGGATAACACATTCCAGTGCATTGTGAAACATATTTAAAGCAAACCTAAAACTAATAATGCAGAAATTACAAACATCACAATAATTCTAACGTTCCACTCTTCCTAATGAGGTACTGGGAGTTGCATATCTGGAAAGAAAGTGAAAAAATACTTTTCAATACCTCAGTTTGGTAGATAAGGTTAAAACCTGTAGTTAAAACCACTTCTGTGAGCAGTTAATCTAGTATGCATGAGTTTGTGATAACTTCTGTTTAATGACCAAGTTAGCAGTGAATTATTTTCTTGGTGTAAGCACGCTTGATTTTGTCTTTCCACAGTGTGCCTCACCCTCAGAAAGTAGATAATAACTGTAGAATGATATTTGTCAAATGTTTCTTGGAACAGAGAAAAGTATAAATTGGACTACTTAAATGTGGAAATCTTAGTAAACACAGGCTGGTTAATATTTGTAGTTGGGAATCTTGGAGTGCTTTACAAACAAGAGTGAGTATTGTACTGTGGGATTCAATTGAGGATACTGGTCCTCCCTAGCAACTGATCTGAAGAAGGAGCTGAAATGCCAGTGAAGCATTTTCTTCAGTGAAGCCTGAAGTTTCTAGCTAAATTTGATAGATTTACCTTTCAGTTGTCTCTGAGAAGGATACAAGCTTGTAAACATCTTCACTGACTCAGGACTCAATCAAGGTCTTCCAGTTTGTGAAACTTAAAGAGATGTCAGAAAATCCATGCAATACTGCAAACAAAAGGGTGCTCCAGATGAGCATGAGTTGCTCATGTAGTTAGCCAGCACCTCAGCCTGTGCAGTGTGCTTAGTGCTTGCATCAGGCTCAGCTTCCTCCTTTGTGGTTATCCTTGCATTGAAGGATATGCCAATGTCTGTTGCCAGTGTCACACAGAAAAGGTTTGTCTTTTCCTGGTAAATTCTGGGTCACTGTCACATTTACAGAAATAATGTTACGAAATTCATCCCTTAACTGGTGTGGGTTTTTTGTAGCTAATGTCTCTTACAGTACAATACCAAAATTCTAGCACCCCAATTTCCATGGCTAAGCATGCCACATCTGTGAGGTGTGTAACACAAAGAGATGGCACTGTCCCCAAGGGGGGATTGCGGGGTGTAGCAGGTACAGCAGCCTCCCTGGACAGCGGGGTCAAGTCACAGAAGTTTTCAGCATCCCCCTGTTCATTCTTAGACTTTGCCTACAGCAAGTAGGACACCTTATCAACATTAACTTGTTTTGGAGAAAAAACCCAGCGTGACAGAAGAGTGGAGGAACAGGAGCAGCTGGAGATACAGGAGGCCACAGAGCAGCACAGGGATCAGGCCAGTGGGGACAACTGCAGGCCAGAGACACCGATCTGCAGCAGGCTTCACCAGCTTACTCTGGCTCCCAGGCACTTGGCAACTCTGACATGGATTCCTCTCTCCCACATCAGCTTATCTGTTACTGATACAGCATTTTTGAAGGATGAAACTTTCTTTTCTTTCCTAATACTACTATTCTTCAAATGTGATGTGGTTTTTCTGGGGTTTTTTTTGGTTTTGTTTTTTTTTTTTCCCCTGGGGGAATCTCTAGACAGTACTTGACATTAGTTATTCTCATCTCTTTAAAGGCAGAAATAGATACTCAAATTCTTAAACTGGAACTATTTAGAAAAGGCTGGCAGTCCTCTGATGCTGTTGTATACAGCCCGATTCTGTACAGCACTGTCTGTTATTTCCGTGATGAAATTGTGCATTTTTATGAATACCTTCTCTAAACAGAGAAAGTTTTAAACAGATAATTTTTGCATTTCTCATTTGATCATGTGATCTCTTTGGATAGTGAATTCTGTGTTAAACACAGTGAGTTTTATTAAATGTTGACTATAAAGTGGCTGGACAGATGTTAAGCACTGTTACAAATACAGTCCTCTATCAAAAAGTTAAGATGTCTAACCAAATTTTCAGACATTTAAACATACTATTTATATACATATGTAGGATTTGTTGCAAACAAATGAAACAGATGTAATTTTAACTGAGTTATTTGGGTTTTTTTTTTTTTTTTATTTCCTGAGCATTAATATCAATGGAAGCATTCCTGTTTAAATGTACTGCTTCTCTTATGCTGGATTAATGGAACTGGCTGTATTATAAGGATGTTATACTTCTGATAATGGGAGATATGTTCATATTAACATATATACATATATTTTTCTTAAATCTGATTTGATACTCCAATTCCCATTGTTCGGTGCAAATTAAAAAGAATTTTACTCTTGTATGGGGTTCTAAAGCCTTGACACTATTTTAATCTGATAACAAATGGCTCTGAGTTCATGTTCTTTCAGTTGTTGGCAACAAATCTAAACCTGTGTTTTTTGGATTTATGAGGATAAGTCCTGCTTTGGCAATCTTGTAGATCCTCAGGAGAATAGTTAAACAGTGATTAATCATTGTTTCTTCACTGAGTGTGCAGAAAAGAATGGAAAAGCTGCATTTCACACTTCTGAAGCAATTAATCCCCATGATCTTAGCCAGGTTTGTCTTGTAGATAAGTTGGGATACAAAACTGTACCTAATTTATCAATGTATGCATGCCATAAAGTATAAAACACACAATTTATTTCATATCATTTATAGTCAAATGTAAAAAAAGAGTGACTTTGCCATATCCAAGAGTGTTTCTTACATTACCTTCATATAAACTAAGTACCAGAGATTACAATGGGATTCCTGTTTATTGTGCACATCTGGTGCAGTCACTATGCATTTTCTCATTCACTTGCTGGCATTTTTAGTGATTGTGGCATAAATCACCTTGCTAATCAGAAACATAAGTGACGGGAAGTCATCTCCTTTTTTTGAACAATGGGAAAAAACATATGGCTCCTTAGACAGGACTTGGCTGTTATACTATTTATGTGGCATTATATTCTGTATTTAGAATTTCATATTAATTGCTGTGGTTTGATTGAAGGCATAGAATGCCCTGTGGTTTTGGCCAAAGTATTTGTTTTATGATCTACTCGTGATGCCTTCCATGCTTAATATCTGTTGTATTTGTGTGTATCGAAAAATGGAGCTGAACATGCAGGCTGTATTTTAAAATATGATAAAATGTTTTAAAATGCTTTTTAATCAATATGAAATGAATGTTGTGTGTTCTGAGTGACACCATATAATAGAAGGCTGTGTGGCATAGTAAACAAGAGAAAAGAAATGGTTGCCCTTATAGGAAACACGTATACTCTAAACTTCTCCTCCTGCACAGAAGAAGACTGTAGAAAATCAGAGTAGGAGGAGGTGAGACTGGTAGTTTTTGTGAGGCAAGTTTATTGATAATTGTGCTTCTGAATTAAAATTCCCTGTGGGATAAGACATATAATAAGATGCCAAAATTATATTAACATGTGAGGAAGATAATTGCACCCAAAAGCAATTCATGTACAATATCATTTTTTTGTGTCTAGTTCTTACATGAATGTTTTGCACTTCATTTTCTGTCGCTTATTTTGTGACTCATGATAGTGTTTATTCCTTTAGCCAAATAGTTTATTATTAATAATAATTACTATGAAGAATTTTTAGTAGCTTTTTGAAAGAATATATTAATTTATGGCCAGTGGTTCAGAGTTTTATTTACTATTATATTGTTTCTTTTAAATAATTAATTAAACATGTAACCTAATTCAGTGGTGTTATTGACCAAATTTCTCTAACCATTGTGGAACTCGAGGTTATTGCATAGTATTGGAATACACTAATTTCTGAATTGTCAGGAGTCTGTATATCTAAAGAAAAATTTTATTCTCTGCCAGGAAACTCTTAAATAATTACAAAAAATGCTGAATTAAGTAACTTATGATTAAGACTTTCATCTAGGCTCTTGAAATCCAAGGAAGTAAGCAGGATGTAAAAAGAGACCATCCCTAGTTACCACTTATTGTTGGTAACACCTCTCTGGCATTACAAGTTCTGCCTCACTGGTAATAAAAATAGATAATGGAAGAATGTAGAGTATTGCTAAAAAGCACTTGTTAAACCTTACAATGGAGGTCTCCATCTTCACTCAGGTGTGAGTCTAAATTCACATTGTAGAGATGCTGTTTTTGAAAGCTTGTCAGAAAGTTGGTTTTTGCCCAAGAATTTGCCTTTTACTAGGAATTCTGAAAAATCCTGAGAAGGATGCCTGAAACTAACTGACTTGACATCCTTAAGATAACTTATACAAAAAGAGAGGAACTTCAAAAATAACAGGACAGCACATCACCCTAATTTTTTTAATAGCTGCTCACTGTGAGTTTTCTGCTGTTTCTGCTGTTATGTAGTGGAACAATCATTTCACTAAAAATTTTCAAATTTTGTGTATTAGTTTAACAGGACAAATTCTTCAAAATTGCTCTGAAATACACAATTACACCTATTAGGTTCCTTTAAATGCTAAAAAAAATCTCATCTTTATAAAATGTCTCACTAAGATTTGATAAATCTATTTTTTTAGCATTTCTTTTTCATAACTTCTACTCACTAAAAAAAGCAGCCTTAAACAACTGTGTATAAGCTTCCTGGCTCACTCAGTATTGCTTGAGCATTTTAAGTGGACCTTTATGTGCACCCTTAAGTAAACAATTTAATTGAAAGCATGTTTTATTTTCCTGGTGTGGTCCTAGGTTAGCCTTCTAGTTTGGATCAGGAATGTATCTTTGAAGCAGATTGTCTCCTCTCTGCTTATGTTCATACTGCAGAGTTGTGCCAGCTTTGGGAAAATTGATTTCTTTTGGATTAAACTAACTTGGAACTTGCACACCATCAGTGTGTAAATGGACTTCTTTTGTCATAGCTGCTAGGGGCCTTTTGGTCCTGAACATGACCAGTTCAAATTAAACCCCCCCTAAAAGATGTTTTGCTTGAATGTTAGTCCTCAGGATTAACTATTTTATCTGTCAGCCCACACTGAGCAGTTGTCACCTGCTGACATAGATCCTCCTGTTGGGTGTCTGGTAGAGGTACCCATTGGAACTCTTACTGATTTGTGCAGAGTTCCGACTGGTCACCAGGCTTGGATAGGTAACACATTTATCAATGCATATATTTTTAATTATGCAAGTGCAGTTACTGTCATGAAGTTTAGTTATCATACTTAAATGCTGAGTGAGTAGCAAAATGATCTCGTCTCCTTTGACATTGTCCAGGAATGAAACCCAGAAGTCAGCATTAAATGCAACGGCAGAGGCCTGAAAGGGAAAGGACAAAGGAGATGCTCATAAAATTGGGAGATGGAAAGGAATAAAGCTCTTGTACAATAAATATAATCCAATATTTTTCACAGGCATAAATCCACTGGTGCTGTAGTCTGTTAAGGGAAAACTGTTTTGTTTACTTGTGTGAATTGTGGACAGAGGTTTTTACTTTATGCTTTTGTTCCTGGTAATTCAGACATTTTCTCTTGGACAGAATGAGATGAGATATAAACTGTAGACTTAAAATTTAAGGCTCCTTTCAAAATGGATGATGGTAGAGTTCCTCTTCATCCTAAACCCAAGGTTACTTTTGCCCAACACAGTGTAAAAAAATACTGTGGTTATCAGACACATTTTGATGAGACACATTTTAAAACACCAGTCAATGAGCTGCAGAGTTCACTTTCTTTGATAAATAGTCAAAAATAACTCAGGAGAGGGTTAAAGACTGTTAAGATAAATTCATTCTTCTAATGAGGATGGTGGATAAAATCATTTACTTCATGTTAATACAGTTATTTAAAACTTAAATTTTGAGTTTACAACCATCTGTCTCGAGGGCTAAGCTCACTATAAACTATTATAATCATTTAAATAAATAGAGGAAAAAACAATCCGTTCAATATGTTGAATCAATATGTCATGCTTTGAATATCTATATAATTTTCCTCACATTAGGATCCATGGCACATGTACATTACAATATGGTCTATAAATAGGCCTGGAAAGAATATGACTGTATCTTGGACTGCAGAGGGAATGATAGTGCTCCCTAGAACTTGGTATGTGGTTTTGCCTAGCAGCCGTCTTTCCCTGTAATCAGAGTGTGGTTCAAAACATAACCTAATGGAATTAAAAGGAGGCAGATATTAATGGCTGCAAGGTAGCAGAGCATATCTTTGTCCTTTCTTGTGTCCAATGCAGGCAGAATCTTCATTTGGTATATGCATTTCATTCCTTGCTTGGGCTTGGGAGAAAAACTCTCCTTTTCTGCTCTCACCAGGGCTGCTCAGTGTTCCCACCTTGAAATGATGGAATTGTGCAGTGTTCCCATCCAGTTGGCTTGGCCAAAGGAGCTAAGTGCACATGGCTAGAGGAGTACCAGGCTTGCTTTCAGCACCCAGTACAACAGTGAATGTGTGTTGTACAGAGTCTTGCATCACTGTGGCTCTGTGTAACAATGACTCTCTGACTTGGAAAATATGGATTGGAGCATGAGCTATAGGCCTGAGTAGCTCAGGAGTACTGATGAAAGGAAAAACAAAGAGGAAGTGATGAATGGTCAGACGTGGGTGAAATTCATATAAGTGTGACTCTAAGAGAGATTCATAATACCTACGTTTCAAGTCAGCATTTTAGTCCTTTCTTTTCAGCAATTTTATTATTTTACTGCTAAGAATTATGTAATAATTTTAAAATAGATTCACAGACTGTATTATGAAAATATGGTGAAAGCATGGATATTGTTAAAATAAGTGGCTTTACAATATTTAAGATAGTATGTACACAGTCTAAAAGCTCTGTAGAAAGAACAGCATCCAAGTTTGTGTAACTGAAAATGCCAGCTCGATTATTGTAAACTGCCAGTGTACTTCTATCACATAGGAAGAGTAAAATTATATCTATATTGTAGGAATGGGACAAAGGACAGCAGTGAGGGAGTGGTAGAAGCAGAACAGATCCTAAAGCACATTCTGGGCCTCCAGTTCACTAACTACATAAATTGAGAAGCTGCCATATCCTTCTGAATTACAGAACAAGAAGTCCCTTGAGGCTTTGCAGTGACATCACAAACTATTAGAGGTTTGGTTTTGATGTCACTAGAATCCCCTGATGAAGTCATGGCCCAGTAATAAGTTTTTCGTTTGTATTTATGCTGAAATTAAAATGTCTTAGGTCTAAGTGGATAGATGAAGCTTCTTTATGTTCTGTTCCTCACTCTTGGAAGCAACATACCATCTCAAGGATATTTAAAAAGATATATGCACTATTTCTCTTAACATCATGTCCTGCTGTTCTGCAGTTGAATCTAAATTAAATCAAGTCAAATGTGTGTCTGTTGTGTGAATGGAGAATATTAGGATTAGAAGAGAATATTGACGGTAAGAAATCTGGGTTCTCGTTTCTCATGTGTCACTGACTCAGGCCATGTGAGCCTGTAGCAGCCAAGTCTTGATTGAAACCATACTGAAATATTTGTGTGCCTCCCTTGAAAGAGTTCCACGTGAACACAAGACAGCCTAGTGTTCCATATATGTGGAGTATTTTACACCATTGAGCCTTGACATATGGCTGTGGGTGTCACCTAACATCCATGTGCCTCAAACTCTGTATCCATAAGATGAGGGAAATGCTTTACAAGGTAGTTTAGCTTAGCACTATTTGGAAATCATTGTGTTTTTCATAAAGAATGAAGGTGTGTTGGGTTTTTTCCTGAAACAGTAACAGTCTGTTGTTGACTGGTGGGCACCGTTAAACACAGAGAATCCTATTCCTGGTCAGAGTGCAAATACTCAAAATTCCTAGTGCAATAATATCTACTGTGCTGCAGTAAAATTAGGTAAATTCTAACCACTTGCATGCTTGGAACCTTTTTAGCAATGTTTTGTGTAATTCTGTTCTCAGTTTTATTCTTATTTCACTCCTTTTGATATAGTATTTAAGAAAATCTGGATCATCTTATTAAGTTAGATGAAACACTTGGTTTTTTCAGAATTTTGTTTTGCTAGATGGCTCAAGCAAATTGCATGGCTTTACTCTGAAGTTCAAAATTCTGTAAGTAGAATGTTAAAATATCTTAACTTTTCTAGACATTTTTTAGTTTCTTCAGCAGCAAAAATACACATTTGTTTATCTAGATCTATTCAGACTTACGCATGCTAAGACCCATTTGAAAGCTGAAGTCTCTATGTAATTTATTTTCAGTGTGTAGTGTAAACTGTTGTGCTGTATATACATTTTATAT
>WAAE01043423.1:0-29308 GCA_013400495.1 Nicator chloris | reverse complement strand
ATTAAAGCCTCCCAAGACTTTTCAAGATTTGCCGTCCTTTAGCAGGGAATAATGGCTTTAGGACACAGAAGGAATATTTGAAATCTTTATTAAATTTTCTATATGATAGCTTCTCCTACTAATACAGTCAGACTTTGGGGTTTATCACAGTTTCTATCAAGAATCCTGATTTCCAGGGATTTAGAACAATGTGGTCTTAAAACCTGCCCACAGCTAAAACACATTTTTGGTCTTATCACACCAGGCTTACTGTAAATTGGAATAGAAATTAGAAAAGTGCAAGAATGGTTATGTCATTTCTGGTTACTTCTTCTAGAAAGCCATAAAAGTTCAGAGTCTTGGCCAGCTGTAAAAGATAATATTCCTTTCATCTCAGCATTGCCTATCCGACAATTTATGTTTTATCATGATGCTGAATTATCACTGCCTGCACATGGGAAACCACAATGTGGAAAGAAAGAGACCTGGACTCTGGCTGAGAGCCTGGGGTGCAGTCACCCTTACCATGCTCCTCTGGCCTGAGAAAAGACAGAAAGCAGGTCTTCTTTGAAAAGACACCTCCCTCTGTAACATCCTATGGCAGCAAGCTTGACAAGTTTTACACAGAATTTAGCCATTTAACTGTTTGCTGTGTTAGTGTTTCACCACATCTATTTCTCTTGATTTCTGTTTTTAGGATGAAGCAAGCTATAGTGATTCCTTGTTACAGAATATAAAACTACAAAAATCCTTTAATTTTTTTTTCTTCTTTTTATTTTAAAGGATTTTTCAGGGTTTTTATTTATTTATTTATTTTTGGTTTTGGTTTTTTGGGCCAATGGAGATGTCTGTCTCCAGGTGCAGCTCTAACAGGAATAACAATAAATGTAATAAATTACAATTATGAGACACACCAGTAGAAGCTGATGCAACCACCCATTGCTAAAAGCAATGGATTATTAACATACTTGCCTATCAATAAAATACTGATGTAATAATTTAAAACATTATAAAAAAAGCTCTCACAATATCTGTTGGAGACTTTGCATTAGAATTGTTTTCAATTTGGAAGACGTTGCTGTGACTAGCTTGAAAGATGTCATTAAATTTTTTGAAAAATAATAGCTGTTTTGTGGTGGTCAAACATGTAAGACCAAAAAGATGCATTTCCGTTATGGAGGGGAACGTCATTGAGGCTTTGTTAGTCTCAGAACATAAGCAAAAGAAAGTTTATAGTTTCCAATTAACTCTTCTGTCAGAGATGTTCTAATAAATGCATATCTGATTTGGCTCAGAGAATATGTTCTTAGCTTTGAAGTATTTCAAACATAAAGAAAAGTTCTAACAGTGGAAATATTTTCTGCTTTTTTCCAACTGCACCTGGCTTGTCTATTTAAACAGATGACTCAAACTGGCAAATGTTGTCTACAGCAAGGTCAGTTTGATACTTCTGGAACCCTTTATTCAAAAGGACTGCTTTTCCTAAGTAATTTCCATATTTCATTTCAGCTGGACATGGGTGATGTCAAACCTGCCAGCATTTCTTAGTAAATGTGAAGTCCCAGTTTTCCACCAGGTCTTCTATGTAGACAGATAAGTTTATTCAGACGTGGATACAGTATTTCCCCTGGCAAACTTAAAGAGTTGTAGGCATTTCTGGTTTGGCAGGTGCCTGAGCAAGCTTCACTTGTGATTGAGTAGCCACAGCTACAAGGCAGAGGTACTTACCTGAAGCACACTTTGTGTTTCTGAGAACCTCTCTTCCTGTGAGAAGCCTTGGAGAGCTTTCGAGCATCCTTGCTCCCAACATTGCAGAAGGTAGAGCCTTGTCTCTGCCTGCCTCTCTCTGGGAAAATGTATGTAAAGGTAGTATGTGAATAGGACAGCCATTGACTAGCTGGGCAATTTCATCTTGAAATTTAGGCTGATTTCAAGCAGGGACAGTGAAATCTTCCCTTTGCTGGAGGCCACTTTTTGATCCTGTTCTTAGTGGACTTCCCTTTTGCACATCCCTCAGTGGAAGCCCAGAGTTATACCTGCCACCTCCTGCCTATCCCTCCCCTCAAAATAATGTGTGCATGGACATGTTACATGAGGTCACAGGCTACACCCAGCCTGCGAGCTATAAATTCCACAACCTGGTATGACAGCATCAAAAGCATTTTCTGTCATTTTAACTTATTTTTCTTCCCATTCTACAAGTCCTGGTGGGACTGATGGTGAAGTATTTTATTTTCTTTTATTTTCCCTCTCCAGAATTATTCATGTGTTACCATTGTAAATGCTGTTGGATTGTTAATTAAATGCTATTTTAAAGATGAATCAGACTTTAGTACAATTCCTTTTTTAAACGCCATCATTTTTTAAGTATGTTCACGATCAGAAACATATCTTCATGATTTGCTTCAAAGAAAATGGCAACAAGAGTAGTTTTCAATAATTCATCATTCCATAAATATGCGGAGCCACCACCTATCTTTAGGGATATTATTTTTTTGTCCTTTTATTGTAATCATATACATGTGTACCCACTGTTAAGCCTACCTGCATAGGTTTGTGCCACTGGGGTGGCACAGCAAGTGAAGTTCAGGGCCCACACATGCATGGGGTTTTAGAAAATTTTCTCCCTGTTCACCAAAGGCTGTAAAGTTCACAAAACCACTGACTAGTTTGTGGGAATGCAAAACTTCAGGTCCAGTTCAGTCATGTCTTGAAGATCTTTTCACTGTCCCAATGAACAGGACAGCAGAGGTTACAATTTGTGGTGTATGAACAGAAGAACGCTACATTTCGGGGCTGACCTCGTGCTCTCCTGTGTATTCCAGAAGATCCTGGTATCAAGATCTACTTCAAGGACTACAGCAGTCTTTCTAGTTTTTCCTCAGTGACTGCACTCAGAATATGACTAAAGAATTTCAGAGTGTTTGGACTTCTTTTTTTTCCAGAAATCTTCAAGGTCTGCCGCTGTGTGGCAAAAGATGATGAAGTGAGGCCTTACTGGTTGTGATCACAGGAGAAAGGGCTTGAAAACTCATGATGTGAACCAAAAGCAGCCAGTGTGTTATTTCACCATCACTGGAGACTTGATTCATGACACTCTACCACTTGATGACAACGGTGGTGGCCTCTTCCACTCCTCTGTGTATGTCACCCTCACACTGCATTTCACTGCTAGCTGGAATCCTAAAGCTTGTCAGGGCAAGAGATATCTCTTGTGTACACATGTGTGTGGTGCCTGGCAAACAGGACCCCTGCAGGGAGCTCCAGCAGCACTGCTCTGCAGATGTTATTAGCAGCTCACTGTGACAAAAAGGGCTGATTTCATATCTAGGGATGGGCTCAGATCACGTTTCTGGACTGAAACACCCCTCCACCTCCAGGGTGCTGAAAATCCAAGCTCAGCAACACACAGGATATCCTTTACACTTGGAAAATCCCAGGCTGATGTTGAAATATCTCTTCCCTTGCTGGTTTTTCTACAAGGTGCAGGTAACAATGCTACAGGCTGTGAAGACTTCAGCACGAAGAGATTGGAAACTCAGAGTGTGGGGATTTGTACTTTGAGGGTATAAATTAAACTGTTCTTCCTTCTTCTTTGCAGTTCCTTACATGTTAATCCAGCCATCACCTATCAGTGTGTGAGGGGGGCTGCTCACTTTGTTAGAGCTCAGCATCATTTTTTTTCCCTATTCCTTGTTCCTATCAGAGGGTAAACACTACTGCTGTCACTTAGAAAAATAGAATTTTGCCTGCTGTGCCTGAGAAATCTTCAGCACCATTCTGCTTGTACAGGTTCCAGGAACTCTTGTAAAGCTGGGATTCAGCTGACTGATCTATAGCTGCAAAGGTTCACTGCTTCACTCCACCAGCATAAAATGGAAATGTTGTAACATTCCCATCTGTTGAAGACTTGCCAAAACAGTTTAGTGTTTCAAAAGCTGCGTACTGAACGAAGACAAGATCTCACTACAAGCTGTGGGAGCTGGGAGAGTTTATGAAGCAGAAAGTATGGGCTAAGGGAGAGATCAGACTGGTGATAGTCTACTGGCCCTGCAATTCTTTTAAGAGGCACTAATGGTAGTGGACTGCTACAGTCGAAGTAGACCCGGACTCATTTAAGGCAGTACCATGAAATTGGTTGCAATAAAATTATGCATTAAATGTGCATTATGTTTAATAAGACTGTGTTGCACTCCCAATGTTTACTCTGTGCCCATTGAGGCTGATCCAATTTTCTAAAGTTCTCCAATTGGTTTGCTATCAGGTTTTCAGCCAGAAGGTCAAATTTCACTTGCTCTTAGTACATGTCTCCATTACTTTACTAAGGCATTTATACTCTATATTCATTACCTCTTCTTTTTATCTATCTCCTGTAACTTGACTTCTCCAAAATGCTTCCTGTAGGTGGCATGTTTGACACAAATGAGATCAGTCTTTAATAGATGCCAACTCAAGAACACACATACAGGTGAAGACACACTTGCATGAAAGATGCAAAGAGAAAGAGTAGGTGGGAAGGCTATTTCCAGACTCACATTGGAAGTAATTTTATGTTTCTTCACTCAAGGTGCATGAGTGACCTCTGTGAAATCACAGGTTTCAGATATGAAACTGGGAACATAAGTAGAGAGGCTGGAATATATGTTTAGAGCAGTATGTGATCATGACTATACCAAACTGGGAGCTGGATTGTTTTAATCAGAGGCAGTGATAGTTTTAGTGTTCCAAAAAACACATTATTTCCCAACATCTCAGCAAACTCTGTCAGCACTGAGCTCAATGTGGGTAGCACAGGCGAGGAACCAGCAGGCGAACTTTCTTAGGGCTTTGTGTTGCTTTGTAAATGCTTTAGCAGGAAAATACAAGCCTTCTTGTATTCTGTTCTCCTCTGTCAGGAGATCCTGTTGAGAGAATTCAGCTTGACTAACAAGTCTCAGCCAATAACGTAGCATTCATCACTCCAAAATGGACTGTCCCTGTTAGCAAAGCTGGCTGGGCTGCCCAGAGGGAGCCATTGTCCAGGACACTGGGTACTCTGCCTTGGCAAGGAGGTCTATGCCTGGCCTTCAGCTTGATTAGGTAGGGAAAATGCAGTGGAGGCCCTAAAAAGTCTTGCCAAAAGCTCAGATAATGAAGCGTTTGAATCGTCTGGCTGCAAGGTATGTCCACCCTGCTGTCACCCACTGCTCTGCCTCCAGGCTGGTGCAGATGTGCCCACATTTGCTATAAAGCTATCTGCTGGCAGGCTGCTCACTCTGCACACCCAAAACCTGCCCCAAGGTCTGCTGGGGAGTCTGCAGGGTGTGCTAGAGCATGGGGGCCTGGACATGATTCCTTGGCCACCAAGGGAGATCAAAGTCACAGTAGCCGATGTTGTTCACAGTGCCCCTTCTCCAGGGGACCTCTGAGTACCACTGGGACTGCTTCACACCAGCTGGACACCTCCCCTCACTGGTGTCTCCAGAGGCCACCTCTCCACATCACCCCAAAACTCATAGGGGCTAGAGCAGAGACATCCATCACTTTTGCCTCTTTAGGTAGAGACAGAGTGAAAATTGCTGCCACCTCTGTGCAGACAGAGACACATTTTGGTGTCACTCTTCTGCAGACCTCTCAGTTATTAGGTGGAATTATCAGTCTGTAGGGTCAGCAGCATCATTTGCTGCTGGGAGAAATATTGATACTCTTTTTTGAGTATCAAAGGCATTTTTTGAGTATAAGACATTTTAAAATGCCTTATTTTTGTGAGATACTGAGCATCTCGCCTATTTTATGAAAGTGCATTTGGTGTTGTGAGATAGATACCAAAACTGGTGATCTCCCAAAGGCATTGCTTTCAAAAATCCTAAGGGAAACTCTGCTACCCATGTCTCAAAAATGGAATGCTGTTTCTGGAACACCATCTTTCACGTGGTGACCCTAATAGAGCATTTGCAAAGGTTTACACATGCAGCTCTGGGCATCAACCCTCCAGTGGTGCTGCTGCTTGGCATTCTGACTCACGACAGGTAGTGGGGAGGATCAAGAGGCTGATCAGGGGATTTGCCTGCCCTGAGCTGCCCCAGTCTCTGCAGTGTGTCTTCAGCCCATATGTGACATAAACAGGTCCCAGTCCCTACAGATGGCCCAGAATAACCTTTGGCAGAGGACTGGGGCAAACAGCTGAGATGGTGGCTGCCTTAGCTAAATCCATCTGCAGACATGAGTCAGAGCCCTAAATCCAAGACCTTCTAGTCCCCACCTGCCTTGCACTTGTCCTTTCATTTTTCCTCAAACACTGAGCAGTGGGCCTGTGTTCTCCTGGCTCTCTTTCCAGGCTGTCATGCAGTGCTCATCTTAGCTTGGCTGAGATATCACATTGCTCCAGACGGTAGTGCTGCTGTCAACTGACCCCATGCCTGTCCCAAAGGTCTCACCATGAAGGGACAGGGTCAGGGAGCCCTGAGGAAGAAATGGGACAGCTGTTCCTTTGGCTGCATTGGGAATGCTGGAGGAGATGTGTCTAGTTAAGGTTGCACCTCTCGAGGGTCTTCCCACTCTGAGACAATCAAAGGGTGTTGGCTTCACCCAGATTTCTTCAGTGGACATTTTTTTTTTGGATGTAGGTATTCCTCACTCAGGAGGATGTACTCACAAACACATGTAATTATTTTGCTTGGCTTTTCCTCTGGGATGCAGTTTTCTGC
This sequence comes from Nicator chloris, assembly GCA_013400495.1. Lineage (NCBI taxonomy): Eukaryota > Metazoa > Chordata > Aves > Passeriformes > Pycnonotidae > Nicator > Nicator chloris. Next base: position 22,643 of record WAAE01043423.1, on the reverse strand, counting down.
TTTATCCCAGCTGTTTGTGTTTGGTACTGCTATATTGAGGCTGAGGGCCTGAGGAAGGACTAAAACTCATCGGTGTCTGCCAGTCAGAGACTTCCAAAAAAAAAGGGTACTGTTTTGATTTTGATTTTGGTATATTAGATTACATTGCTGAGAACAAAGGCAGGCAGCCTCAGCTCTCTGGTTTCCATGCATAGGAAAGAACAACCTAATCTTTTTCTGCCTGAAATCAGCAGATGGAATCTCACTGAACCCAGTCTGCATTGTTTCCTGCTACGAATACACGCTTCTTATTCTGATGTTACACTTAATTGTTGTTGGTGGTGGTGGTGGTGGTGGTAGTGTTGTTGTTGTGGCCATCTTTGAAATTTTTTCTTTCCCTTGTCTTTTTCTGATTTACTTTTCACCGTTCTGTTCTACCAGAAGAGTGGGCTGTGGAACATGTTTGTGTGATGAGAGATGGTCCATGCTATTATATTTCATGATTTACATAAAATTTTTTAATTTACATATGGTTGGTAGAAGGCCAGTGTAGTCATGAAAGCAGAGTTGATATATACTTTTGATTAAAACTCCTTTATCAAATAATAGTTGCTCACAGGGAAAAAATGATAAAAGGATCTGGCCTCCTTTATATCAAATATAGATTTGGATCTCAATGATTTGTGGGTTTTGGCTACTTTTAAAAATAATATATATAATTAATAAAATAATATATATAATTTGCCACAAGCACTAGTCAACCTTAAATTCTTCCACTCTCCTGTGCAGGAGAAAGTGAATGGCAACTCCACAAAAAAAAAGTTCCTTGTGACTTGCATGGAGACAGATTTACTGTAGAAACCCACAATTTCCTTCAGTGCAACCATCAAAGCAGAGAGAGTACGACACCAAGACATACAGCCTTCAGTTCAAAGGACAATAAAGCCCTGTTTCAGCACAGCACAGGCACACTCATTTCAACCTGAGTCAGTGTGAAGCTGTAATCCAGGAAGGTGCTTACACACATGCCTGCCTGTAAATAAATGCTTAATCCCATTGGAATCAACTGGGCCCCAGCTCAACTTCAGCTTTCTTTGCTATGCTGAACTTAAACATATGCAGTGAAGGGAAAATTGCTCACAGCACTCACATCTTTAATAAGTATGATGGAAAAAGTTTGCGGTGAAATCAGTAGGATTTCGGCTAATGTGATTAAGTGCCTTTTGGAATCCATATTTCTGCAAACCCAGGCCAGTGGATGCTGTTCAAAGCCTTCTGAGGGCAATGGGTGCTGGACCAGACACTGAATGCAACTGGGTTTTCTCACAATCCTGCAATTAAAAAAAAAAAAAAAGAAAAAAAAAGGAAAAAAATTTGAGAAGGAAAGGGAAATCAAGGGTGTGTTTTATTGTTTCACCACCTTTCAGAAAAACAGCTGGTGAATGAAACAAATAAGGATATGAGAAAGAAGCTGGTTCCAAACTGCTTTATTTCTCTTCTCCAAACAACCTGCAGGCTGCTAGTTCTGGTTTCTGCTTTCCCCAAAACTGAGATCAGCAGGTTGAAGATCATGTGAAGAGCAGAGATTGTAAGTATTAAGCTGTTCTCACTCCTTCCACCTCTGCTCTTTTCTGTGTTCCCTGTTGAAAAAAAATGTTCCTTCTCTTTGTGTTTAAAGGGAAGGATCTTTGTGTCTGATTAAAACTAAATAGAAACTGGAGGACTAGATGTTGTCTGTGGCTCATACCCATATGTCCTATAAACCTCTGGCAAGCATGTGAAGAGTTCTCCAAACTGACAGTGCACACAATGTCCAAATCTAATTTGAACTGCATGGTGCAGCTTCAGCTTTCAATCACACAGCACTTCCTCTAAAACACTGTCTGCAGCTACATTTCCAAATCGGGACATTTTTGAAATTGCTCATCACGCAGCTCCCTCAATAGACCAACATATGTTTCAGCAGAATCAACAGGCTGACAAACTCCAGGCCACTGAGAATTTTATGTATCAGGGAGCGCGTGTCGCACATGAATCAAAGTGCATGTCATGCTTTGGGACTCAGTGCGTGTACATCTAGAAACATTTTACAGCAATGGCTATTAATTATTGAGATGCTGTAAACAAGTCACCCTTCCTCACACATCTTGTTTCAGCTCTATGAAGCAACAGAGAGCTCATGCCAAAATGACATACTCAACCCGGAAAAGGCTCACCCCACCTGCTTCACTCCAAGTGCTGTGAATGATCTTATTGTGCTTGGTGGCACATGCTTGTTAAAATTAAGGACTGTTGTCAGTTTTTTGTGGGATTGACATGTGGAACACTTGGAGAAGCCAGGGTGGGGGTGGGAGGGTAAAGGAGACCAGTCATCTGCATGGTACAAAGGAGAGAATTTCCAAGGGTCTGGGGATCAGTTCCCATTTCCATCTGAGGTTTGGCCCTGTGGCCTTTCCTCAGTGTCTCAGAAATGAGGACATTACTCGTGTCTGACCTCTGGGAAGTGTTCAGAGCAAAGGCTGGTGAGAACTATTAAGAAAAAAAAGTCTATAAATAATAAATAAAAAATATTTCCTTCTGCTGACTAATATGTGCTGTCCTCTATCCTTTACCACATCAGAAATGCACAGTTTAACCACTTTTTAACACAAAAATACTGAGGTAAAAATTTGGTTTCCACATTAATTTGGAAAATAATATGTTGTAAACAGGGAATTGGGAAAAAAGAGACCTGTGAACTGAAGACTTTTTCTGAGATGGAAACCCACTTCTGCTTCATCACTGCTTGCAATAAAACCATCTTTTACATATGTAGTAGATTGTCTTCATTACAAGCTTTATTTTGCCTTCAACTGGGGATTAATTTTAAGACAAAATTGTGGGTTTTTTGGATTTTTCTGTTGAGAATGGCTGCCAGAGCAAGTGGCAAGTAGTGGGGATGGTGAGTTTTCATTCATTTTGTTCTGGAGGGATATCTATGAAATATTTACTGATGTCTGTCACAGATGGACCATCAGAAATTGTATCATGGAGAACAACAACTCTCCCAGATAGACCTTCTGTCTGAATAGAGCTGAATGCCTTCATTTTCCACACAGTTACAAAAAAGAAAAGTTTGGGGTTTTTTCATTTCTTTTTAATAAAGGGGATCTATTGGGAGAATGAATTAACATCTGTGTTTGCAATTTTGTTGTTATAATTTCATTTCCTCTCTGCTGATGGAAGGTTCTTTTGTCATTTTAAAACACAGTGGTTCATCTGATTTGTTCATTGCAGATCTCAGAAGGTAGAAACTGGGAACCTCAAGTCTTGGTTTGGATTCTGTTGTGTCTTAACAAACTCCAACTGCGTTGGGAAGTCAATCCTTTTTTTAGGGCTGCAGGGTGTCTAAGTAAGCATGCTAGTTTCCATATACCTCTTTGGGTTTGGGCACATGTGAGGAGTAAACATTTCACTGAGAGGCTTGAGGATTGTATTCCTCCAGTTGTGCTGCTGTTCTGCCATGTTACTTAGGAAACAGAGGCTCAGCTTCCCTACCTGAAAATTTCAGTGTTTATATCAATCTTCTACTGTAGGAAGTTTAAAGTGATGCCATGGAAAAGTTATAAAATAGTTATTTCATGTATATATCACATATAAACAAAAAAAAAAAAAAAATTAGTGACACATCCCAAAGACATTGCTTAATCTAGTGACATGTATGCACCAACATGCTGAGTTGGATATCCCTAAAATTTTTCCTCCTCTCACTTTTCTTTCCAAAAATTGTTCTTCTGTTACTTGTATCACTCTACCATATCAAGGACGAGACAGAAAATTCCAGGAGAAGGGCTCATCATGAGGATGAGCTCATGTTCCTAAGGTGTTTATCAAAGGTTTCTTTCTGGTTAGGAAAATTTCTGAGCTGTGCTTAAGAAGGCCAACTCCCTCTCCTTGGGCAGCCTTCTCAAATGTTTGGCTTTTGTTACTGCTGTGTTACTTCAGGTCAGCTGCAGCAATCTAGAGCAGGTCCTGCTGTCAGTGTGGTGCGGATGAGGAGAAATGTTTTCCAATGCTGGATATCCACAGACTGAAACGCTGTTTTCCATGTTCTGAGCAGAGGAAGCTGAGAATATCTTGAATTGTGCAGGGACTTGGAGTCCTAGGGCTTTGTTCTGGGGAACCTGGCTGGGGTTTGTCTTCCCCAGTGCCCCAGCTGGCACAGCATCAGAGTCACTCACAGGGGAATATATACCCAGCAAAGTAGTCCTTCACATAATGGGTATAAATATGATTCTTGGAATTTACCAAACAATAGGCAAGAGCAGTATTCCCAACAGGCTGGAGGGGAGCAGTTAAGTATGAAGGAAACACCTGCAGAAGTGGGTATCCATTGTTTCCTTTTGATGTTTATCACTGTGCCTAAATCTGGAAAGAATAGGCTTTTGGCCTTCAAAAACAATTTCCTTCCTAGCCTTTATTGCCTGGAGGAATCTGCCCTTCTTGAGCATTCCTGTTTTGGAGACAGGGAAAATTATCTCTCTGCCTAGGTGAAATTTCACCTCCAACTCCTCTCAAGGCTGAGCAGGTAACTTTTATGGATCAGGTCATTCAACATGAAGGGCTGTGGTGAATGGGGCTGATAAGCTGCCTCTTGTGGTGGTATATGCTGATTCTCCAGGACAGTGGGGCAGCAGCAGCACCAGCAGGAGGGCATGGAGGTGGATGAAGACTCAGACCAGGCTGAGACTGCCACGTGAAGGTTTCCAGACCAGGGTCTTGACAGGCACAATCCCATCCTCCAGCATTTCTTTAGCCCTCTGATGGATGAAAACCACCAGGAAACACAGGGTCAGGCCAATCCTCATGCATTTTTGATCAGCAGAAGGGCCTGACCCCCACATGGTGCGAGGTCATGGGCAGCCCCTCCCTTTGCCTTGTCACCTCTGGAGACAGAAAGCATGTCTCCAAAGCCAGCCACCTCTGCAAGGCCCTAAATGCTCACACCACACAGCTGCAGGAGTCCAGCTCTGCCCGTTCTCCCTTCTGCCCAGTCCCACTGCTGCTCTGAATGCCTGAGATTTGTTTTCTCTTTATAGCACCTTTTATTATTCTTTTGACAGGCCTTGAATAGTGATGATGAGGAGGCAGTGGCAGCCATCCAGTGCTCCAAGTGGTGCTTTTCAGCAGCACACTTGTTTTTTCTCAAGTTGCCAGCTGGTCCTGACACTCTGCTTGTTTTCTCCCCCCTCAGGAGGCATTCTTTTGGTGGAATCTACCTTGCTGACATTTAAATGGAGCAGAGAGTGCTGCTGAGCTGCCTTCTCCTCCTCTTCCACAGAAGCTTTCTCTTTGACCATGCCCCATCACTCCTCACTTTGTTCCTCTGCATGCACAGCAACCCAGATACTTTTAACTTCTCACCTGCTCTCTTCCTTATCCAAAATCTTCCTTCTTCGCACTCTTCTGCTTATCTTTCCTCAGACTTTAAAAACTCTGGAAGGAAAGTCATTATTCTCTTCTCCATTATGCTGATAGAAACAGGAACAGGGAAGAAAATGGATGTAAATGGGATGGGATATCTCAGCAAGGCTCTGCACATGGCTGTAGTTCTCTCCCTTCTGTGCCTTCAGTCCCTGATGGTTTATTTAGGCTGCCTCAAACCACAGAAAATGACCATATGCACAGTGCATGACTGACCAGATCTCAGTTCACCCTGCCTAAACTGGAAATCAGTCATTGCAGTCATCCCATGGTCACCTGTGTCCTGCAATGGATTATTATCTCAGGCATGGTGCTGTGTTCATATTTTCTGGATGTCTCACAGGCTTCATAAAGTTTGGGCAGTTCAAGCCCATGGCTGTTTCCAGTGTTCTTCGTGGATATGGTCAAAGTGATGTCTTTTTCCAGAGAAGGATCACAAAAGCACATCGATTTGGTAGCCATACGCCTCCCACTGAGCAATACAGCACACACTTGCCCCCCAGACTTCAAAATTCCTCCCGTGCTGTTGTTTAATGTGGTGGAAACATCAAAGTTGTTGAGATAGCCAAGAGGCCACCAATGACATCCACAGACCAAGAAGGGCTCTCTGAGAAGAAGGGATGTGGCTGGGAGGCAGCGCCAGGGGATCAGGGCTGGTGCATATCAGGTGTATGATGAAGGTCATGTGTCTGCTGTGGCTTTTCCACCTGGCCTCCTCTGCTGATCCCCCACATCACCACTGCACACTTGCTTTCAGTGACCAGAAGTGGGTTTATCTTATTGATTTCTTCTTCATCCAGAAGAAATAAATAAGATTTTAATCTCTTTCAAGATCATTAATCTTGCAGTGAATACTATGATAGTGAATTAATGTGACACATTGTATATTGGATATATTTGGTATTATGTGTTGGAATGTATTTTATATGTCATGCCTTTTTCTTTTTTTTTCTTTTTCGTGCATGTTCTGGCCCCGGTTAGCACAGTGCACCGTGATGACAACAGGTTTGCTGATGTCACCTTTGATTATCATGGTTTAGCAGAAAGCATCAGCCAGAGCAAGTCAAAATGTGCCTCACCCCCCCAGTTTGATTTACAATAGCAGCATAAATCCATATGAGACAGCACAAGACTGTCATCCCATTCAGACGGTAACAACCACCTGAAAATGAAATCCATCTCCCTGTTGCTGTGGCAAATCAGCCTGAGAAGTCTCCAAGGCTCCCTCTCTTCAATAGGATATCAAGGAGGTATTCATGCAGCTGCATTTGAGTTTGCACTGTGCAGCAAGGAAACCAGGAAAATGAATGAAACCACCATGTTGCTGTTGGGCACAAAAAGACTGACACAATCTCTACAAAGTCAGAAGGCTGAAAAAACTAACTTTATTTAAAACAAGTCTTTTTTATAGTGTTCTAAACACAACTAAACATAATTAATCTTTTGTTCAACACCCTATCACTATAATTAGTTAATTAAAAACAACACCTCTATATAAACAAACTACAAATGTAAAAATTATTTACATTCTTCATCTCTGTTTTTCTCAAAGTACCTTTTGAGAAAACCTTATCTATCTTAAAAACTCGCTACTGCTCTCAGCAGCTTGTAAACTAAAATCAAAGCCATACCACCACATCTGGAAGAACAGGTTGGTCAACAACACAAATGTGTAACTATTTTTGGATTGGTCCTAAATCATATGCAACTTTTTCCCAGCATTTGTCATGTCTGATCATGGAGTAAATACCAGTGTGCCACTGTGGCATTTGTATGTGTTTATGCAGCCAGCAGAGCAGGGATCCATGAAAATTTCAACTTCTGGTGTTTTTAAATACGTACTTAAAATTGCCTAAATCTCTTGACATATGCTGTGGCTTGCCAATGCACCTTTTTGATGTTATTTATATCTCAGCACCACCAGCAAACCCCAACCACAGCAGATTCCCACTGAGTTCATACCTGGATTTAAGATGAGAGAATCCATGACCAAGACCTTCATTGAAGGACAGAGATGGGAAAGCTGCTGAGATGTGCCTGGCTCTCGATTTAATGCTAGCCACAGAGCACTGACTTCCTCCTGAGATTGAGGTGACAGAGGTTTCAATCTCTAAGCATTTTCCTTGGACCTTTAACTTCCGTAAATTTTGTCATGCTGGAGCAGTTGTCTTGATTCCTCTCAGTCTCTCTGAGTCTTCTGAGAGGACTTTTAAGCCACTAGTTAATGTAGCCACAGGAGCACTTCCCCAAAGAACAGCAGTGCTGGGATTAAAGCAGTGCAGAACAATGCATTTGCAACTGGAACGCAGTCTTCTGCATCTACCAGCAGCAAAAAAAAACCCTCTTAGGATGAAATAATTTAAAAGGGAAGATGACAAAATTCAATGGTTGATTTGCAAGCTGTTCATGTGGTCTTTCTCCAGCCAGATCCAGAGAACCTGACTCAGTTCTCATTATATGCTTTGCACTCGATGCACAGGAAGAAGTGCAGTGACTTAGCTGAGGTCAACATTTTACTGAGGGTACTGCTTGTGAAGAAAGTAAGGGACATGCAGATTACTATGAATTTTCTTGATGTAGAATGAAACTAAACATTGGTCAGGATTATAATCGTCTGGTGCAAGTTGTGTAAAAGCGACCCAACAATTCTCATTTAACGTCTTCCATCTGAAACTTGCTACTCAACCTGGCTTATTCTCTTTCACCCCTCTCCTACACCTCATCTCGTCTACAGCGTTTCAGCAGATAAAGTTACTCTCTTTCCTTCCTACCACTGTCCCAGAAAAACTCCTAAACTGATAAAGCCATCCTGACACTGAACAGCTTTTTTTGGTTTACTCCTCATCCTTTAAAGGTGTGATGTAACTAGACTAACAGGATAACTCTTCCTCTTGCTGTCTGTGCGTGGAAGTGACAACAGCACAGGGTATGTAGCCTCAAGGAGTTCTCAGTGCATCAAATCCGCCAGGTCAGAGTTGGGCTAGAGCTCCAAACAGCCAGCTGGGCAAAGGCACAGAGTGTCTGGTGAGCAGCATTTCTGGATTACACATATAACATCCATCAGAAACATTTGCTTGTCTTTATGGTTATGACTGGTTCAGTTTCTCTTTGTTTGTCACTGGTCAACCACTTTGCCTACAGAACATCTGAAGGTTCTAGAAGTACCAACTTACTTTTATCCTTCACCTTTCTGCACATTACAACAGTACTTTGCATAAATTTTTGAGCAATTTTGTCCTTATTTTTTAATGTTTGCTAACCCTAGTACCTTACTCCCCTTTTGCCCACTCTTTCAGAACAAAATACAAACCTTTTCATTCACTTAGTTTTTCACAATCAGGGAAAAAAAGGTTATTTTAGACATTAGTGATTGTGTAAAACCCCTTTATTAGTCTAGATTAATCCACCACTCAAGGTAGTTTTAAGCAAACCTCAGCTGGCCTCATAATGATTACAATGAAACAGCAGGCCTTGCAAACCTCATAAGAGTTACAATTAAGGATTCCTGAGAGATATGAGCTGGTATTCCTCTGTTGGTTTCCTGGGCATTTCCCCAGATTTATTGGGTTTTATGACCATATATGCAAGCTGTGATTACGCTTTTAAAGAATAAATTAAAAGAATTAAAATTCAAAGTGTTGAAAATCCTGGAAATAAATAGTAAAAATGATGAGTGTTCTGGCTTGACTTACAGCAAGCACTAAGGTTTTCCTTCTGCCACTGAAGCAGTGCACAATTTAGAAATCTGTCTATGAATCTTCCATGTCTCTGTCTATGGCTTTACAATGAAATGGTACTTGGCCATATTCCAGGTCTCAGGGAGCTCAGCAGTTTTGTGCAGGATATGTCAAGTTAAGGGAAATTTGGTAGGGGCTCGAAGGTCAATAGGAGAGGACACAACAGTTGTTTAAGCCTCTCTTGAATTGTAAAGCACAGTGCAGATGTACACAGCGTTAAGCAGCACAACTCTCAGCCAGCTGACTGTATTTATGGGGTGCTTTGTCAAAGGGAATTGTTCACTGGGCTCTGGTCAGAGGAGCTGCACCGCGAAAAAGGCTGAGAGCCCTGGGGGATCTGCACTGGGCAGCAAGAACTGTGTCCGGGGTCAGTTCCGTGCAGCTCCAGCTCTGGAAGGGGAGACTCAGGTGATGCAGGTGTGGTTGTAAATGCAGCCTGGGGCAGGAGGATCATTCCACCCAATTCCACCCTGCTCCAGTTTGATCCAGACTCATAGCTGCTTGTTGTCCAGCCTCAGCAGTGTGCTGGTACACCCCGTGTTTTGGGTTACATTCATGGGGAAATGGGCCTGACGCTGGAGCTAGTATCTTTTCCTCATAATTTCTGAATTCCTTTAAGACCATGGCAAGTGGTTTGCTGCTGGGTGACAGCAGAGAGAGAGCGATTACACGTCCCTCAAAATGCCGAGGGAGGTTTCCAGAACAAGGTTTGCTCAGAAGAGCCATCCTACCTGCTGTATGAACATGCCTAGAGGCAACCAAATGCAGTTATTTTGGGATTTAGAACTGTTAGAATTCAACAGTGAAACAACTTTTCTCGGTTTAGTCACTTGTCATGGTGACTTTTGTAGGTTATGACAAAATAGGAACATATATTAATGGAAACAAAGCACTTTCACTCTTTTTTCAAGTATAGGGGGTTTTTTCTCCTCAGGCAGCAATTTCTACCTGATTACAATATTCACCAGTTTGTAAGTATTTAATTTAATAAAAAAAAACCTCTCTTTTAAAAGTTGTTTTAACTGAGCTTTACAGGCTTTATTGCTCAATGAAACTTAGTTTACAAGGTATGTGACTGGGAGTCATTCTTCAAATCCCAATTAAAATACATATATAGTTTGGTATTTTTTAATTATCTCAATGTAAAACAAAACAGAGAGTTTATAAGTTTCAGATGGATTCTTGAGGGTTTATAACTTTGATCCAAAAATGAAATTGCACTCCTACCATTTTCTTAAGACAAAAACAGAAAAAAAATCAATGAAAATTGAGAAAAACATTTTGATTTTAAAATTAATTATGGCAGGTATGCAGTAAATTTTGTCCACACGTTTTATAAGGATTTTTACTGGCACTGATCCTAGCCATGGCACCACATCAAAATCTATAATCAGTCCACAGGTGCTGATCCATTTTCCTACTCATACTTCACTCAGAAGACTACTGGTAGTCTTTGGCTTCCAGGGCTGGACTCTGCTGTTGAGCCCAACTGTGCACATCCAAAAACAGTTCAATTAAAACCTACAGATGGTTTCTTCTGCTAAGAAACAAAAACACAGAAAGCTGCCCTCCCTGCTTTCCTTCAGATGCCGTCCCTCTGTGAAATGGGCTCTGGTGGCACAGCAGAACACAGGGAGCCCCATGTGCTGCATCTCTTCTCCATAAAAGACAGAAAGCAGCCTTTGAAAGCAGGACTTCACCCACTGAGTGCCAGAAGCGAGGCTGGTAGATGTGATGGATCCAGAGCTGAGCATCAGATGCATGTGAGGCACTGGCAAGTTTGGGATGAAGCCAGAGCAGCCTAGGTGAGAGAGGGAAAAATGGAGAGCTGCCTGCTGGACCAAACACAGGCTCTCCCAGCAGACAAGCAATGAGCATAAGGAGGAGATGCAGCTCATTCAAGAGTTTTTAATAGCCAGTTCCCCAGCTGGCTGTAATTTTAGCAGGCAGTTTAACTAGGCTGGACTGAGGTGTTTCCAACACAGCCCTGTTCAAAGAAAGCTAGAGAAAACCTTTTGCCTGCCCAAGGCCAGATGAGAAGCACATTTCTCAAGGAAACTTTTACAGTGACAAAAGCAAGACCCAGTACTACAATTACCACCTCAAACACTGTGAGTATCCTTCTGTTGGCAGCATGCATTTTCCCCACCTCTCAGTCTGCTGTATCTGAATATACTCTTATATAATTTGTGCAGCAGATTTAACTTTAGTTCTGATCACATTACTTTCAGGAGGGAATTTTTGGGAAATAAATACGATTTTGGTCAAGGCTGGACTATGGGATACACATATTTTCCCACTTTGCAAGGGTCATTTTATTGCACCATAATCCTGTTTTGCCTGGAGAGTAGATCTGTTTTCTTGAAGCCTGCTTGAAGTAAACCAGACTGTCCCCTCCTTACCCAGCTTCATTCTGGTCAGCTGGCACACCATTTAAGTAAAGAGAATCTAGAGGTGAGTAGATTATTACTGTTTTGGTCTTTGCTGTAGAGCCACAGCAGAGGTGGGAGGAAAAGGCATTTGGTAGATGCCTGTATACAAATGGGAGCAGTGGAAGGGTGCTGAAAGTCTTGGCTCTTCTTACAATGGACACAGGGTATAAAACTTAAAGCCAGCTCATCTTCTGGTGGTTCCTTGCTTTGTGGCTCACCTGATGAGCTCAGAAGTTTCCATTTTCTCTAGACTATGACTTGGTTTGACAGAAGACCCAAAGCTGGTACCACAAGCCAACATCTAAATCACCATCCCAAATCTCCCTGGCCCATGTAAATTAAACACTTCCCTACTGCAAGTTTAATCCTGCCAGGGTCTTAGTGTGTGCCAATGAGAGCCAGAGAATCCAGGTTAAAGGTGACCAACTTATTTCTCTGTGCCATCCTGCTCCTCCTCTTTTTCTCACAACAGCCAAGTGTTAGCACATTACATCATCAAGCCTTTGAATTTCCCTGCTCTTGTCATGTTTAAACTCAACTGTCTAACACTCGCCTCTCGCGCTGTTGCTACCAAGCTCTTGCAGTCAGCAAATCCACTGCTGACAGATGGTGGGGGAAAGTGGGTTGAGCTGGACAGCTTCCAAAAACTATGTCTAGCCACATGATATGTAAAACACAGCCTCTCATTTAAAATCTGGTCCATTTTTGTTTCTGTTGATCTTTTAGAACTATTTTTGTTTTGGGGAGAGTTATTTTCTGTTGGGGATCTTTGTTTGTTTGTTTGGGCCAATGACAAGAGCGTACTTTCTGGCTTCTACGCCCTGCTTTTGGCAGTTTCTGAACCACCAGACAGGAAATTCTCCAAAGTATTGCAGCTGATAATTGGCCCCTTTTACTGGAACAGAGATAAATTTGAATCATTTTCTCAGGTCCTTCCCTTCATTCAGAGAAACCCACAGTAATGCCTATAAAAATCTTCACCCCAGCAATCCTCAGCAAGGGCCACTCATTGATGAAACCTCTGTCAGCTGATGACCTGACCATTGTAAAGACAGCATCTGGAATTGCAGCTTATTATCTTTTTTTTTTCCCCCCTAAATATTTCCCTCTGAACACTATAATACATCAAACAGTTCCCACTAAAATCTCTGAAAAGGCAATATTATTCTAACAGAAGGATATGACTTTCCATCAGGCCTCGAAAAATATTTATGAGATGACTTTGTATTTATTTACTTATTTGTTCGAAAACATTTTTTCCTTTCCCAAGTTAAAATTAAGACATGTATCATGAAATGTCACAGCTCATTTTCATGGAGGACCTAAGGCTAGGAAGGAATGCAAGCATGGTAGAGTATTATATTTTCTACACTTTCATGTTTTTTAAAGATCATCTCAACCCTCAAGATGAACATATAAAATAACAAAAAAAGCCCCAAATACATTTCTAATACAGTATCATGTTGGAAAAAAATCTTGAATGATCCCTTAGCATCCTTTTCAGCCAGTTTTATTTTCCACCTGGGACAGGCTGTGAAAAGGACAACCCCACTTTTACTTGTTCCTGTGTATCTAATCAGGCATTTGGATTGCCTCAGTGGGAATGGGGACCACAGATGAAAGCAAATATTGGAAATTTTGTTCCTAAAATTGGAAGTATTGTTCCTAAACAGAAGAGGAATGGGCGAGGCATTGTGTTACATAAATGATCTCTCTTGCGGTGAAAATGGGCATCTGCTGTGGGGTTGTGTGTTGCTGTAGTGTTAATGATATCAGGCCACAATAAAGGGTATTAATTAATTACATTAGCAGATAACACCAGTTTCAAGGGTCCTTCCAAAGCAGCTGAAACATGATCCTGAGAACTTTTCTGCACCATCCATGCACAGCAGAAAAGTCCTAACTCCTAATTATGAAATGCCTACATCACACAAAAGCAAAAGCAGATCAGGAAATGATCAGGAAAAAAATTTTTGCAGAGATGTATTTTATGTGAACAGTTGGAATGATGCCATATATAATTTTAAAGATAATTCTTGGTGAATAAAGAACTTAGTTAAATGTTTCTTTAAAGAGACTTCCAAACACCACATTTTTAGTGAAGCTTTTAGTGCCTAAGATTCAAATTATGGTGCTTCCATAAAAAGGAAAAATAAATTTAAAATTAATATATTTTTCAAAAATGTTGGCATCGTGGTTTAGAGAGAAAAAGTGGAAGTCTTAAGGAATTTGGAAAGAATCTCTAAAAATATTTTCAGAAACATTCTTTTCAGAAAATTCTAAGCCTGTTTGGGCACCACAATTGCCCATTCTGTGAATGTATAATGGGTTTGTAACATTCACAACAGTTGGCTTCTATATATGCAAAAAACACCATGTCATGAAAAAATTGCATAATTTTAGAGTTTAAATATATGTAGAACTGTATGGTGCATGCTCTTACATTTAAAGCCTTACTGGCCCTGGTTTGGATCCTGAGAAATATTCAGATTGAGAGCTACTTCCAGACGACTTTCCAAACTTAGAGGAAAAAAATAGGAAAGAAATGACCATTTGAATCTGCTTTCAAATTGTTAGTTTAACCATAGGTATAGTGCAAGGAAAGTCATAAAGCTGAATATATTTCCTGTGTGTGGTGATAAGATCTGTGTGATAATTCATAGGGCTGCACAATAGTAGGATGTATTCAGGGCTTGCAAATATAAAGAGATATGGATATTTAATTTTTTTTAATTTTTTTTTTCCTTCCTTGGTTTGTAGAAAGATGCAGGTTTTTTATAGTGAATTATAGATATACAATATATTGGTGACATTTTGATCCAACAAAAACAAGTTCTACATTTACAAGTTCCAGGGTTCTGCTGTAAGGCTGAGATATCAGAGCAAGAAAAGAAAGATTGACTTGAGACAAAAACATGACAAGGACTTTACCTTTTTTTATTTTTTTCTCCTTTCTTCCTCTATACGCTTTAGGTCCCTCTGATTTTCATCCAGACCTTGACATTGGCCATAAACACCCTCTGGAGAAGATCAACAGCAGAATTTGACTGTCATTAGCGGTGTTGAATGAAATCCCTTCATTTCCTTGCGTCCCACATCATGGGATTTTTTGCCTTGCTATACTTTGCAATGGTTGTGAAATATAAAGAAGAAGAGGAGTAAAAAAGGAATAAAAAAGTAGTTGGTGGGTAACCAGAACCAAGAAATTATTCTGTGAGCGGTCAGAACAGAAAAGATAGGGAGGAAGGGAAGGCCAAGAAGCATCCCAGGAAACATACACATACATGCATTCTCCTTTGGTGCACAGGCGTCTGGCATAATGTGCCAAATGACCTTTCAGAAATAATTTCAGATCAGTCAGAAAAGGGGCACTACAAGGATTGTTCCACTCTGTCCTTCAGTACCAGCAGATGCAGCACCTGGTGAAATGGATCTGCACAGTCACCCCACCAGCAGCCCTGGAAATCATTGCAATTAAGACCTGAAGAACCTGTTGGAATTAAGACCTGAAGGGGTCAAGGCAGGAGAAAAACATACAAACAAAAATACTACAAAGAAAACTCATCTACTATCTGATATCAAATAAATAAAGGCTCTGAGCTAGGGGCTAGCTAAGGAAAAGTAGGCCCTGACCCAGAAGCACTCTTGAGACACTGTAAAAGGACTCAAAGCACAGAAGATGGCAAATACTGAGGAGCTAAAGTGCTTTGCTGGAACAGGGTCTTTGCACATAATAGGATAACCGTATCTTGAAGATGGTAGGATGTGTTTTTAGGTTAATCCTGAATTTTCCATCCAAACTAGGTATGATTATTTCCTCAGCTGGCTGGCTCCATGCAGTGGGAGGTATCTGAAGGAATTACTCTCCAGTGGGAAGCAGAGGGAGACTCAGCAGGATCAGAGATCAGCTGAAGGAGAGCAGCAGACGAGGAAGGCTCATCAGCTTGCCCCAGTCAAACTGAAGCTTTCAGCAGTGCCAGCAAAACTCCTGCCAAGGAAACAGCCTCCCTCAGGGTGAGGGAGGACAGATCCATCCTGCTGCACAACTGGCATGGTGTCCCATTTCACAGGGACAGAAAAGGTGAATTCTTGCAGTGGCCTTGCAATTCCTGCAGTATGTTTTTTGATTTCACAGCTGATGGCTCCAACTCTGATGGCACACTCAGACCCATAAAATTTCATGGGAAGCAGGCAGAAACAAATACACACTCATCTAGGCACTAATTGCCAGTGAAACAACATCTCCCACTGTTTGTCAGCCCTGTCCCTGGTGTGCCTGTCAGCAGCGCTGTTGCTTGAGGAAACAGACAAAGAGGAAGGCAGGGAGGAAGACACTCCTCAGTGTAGTTTACAGCAATCCATGGCTATGAAACTCTCTCACCACTACCAGAAAATCGACTTCAAGCTAGCCCTGTCAGCTACAGAAATGTTGGCAGGGTAATCCCACTCCCATTGAGAATAAAGAAAGTTTTGCCATAGGCATGGGGAGGGAGATGATCTCTTCATAGGAAAAGACATAGTCATAACTTAGATATGTTTTGTGGAAGAGTGCTCTAGATGCAGGGCCTCCTGCTATCCTGAGGCTGGTGTTTACATGGTGTCTGGCTGCTGTAAATAAGCGTGACTGCCATCCCCTGCATCCTTGGGTGTACAGACACTGGAATATGGAAAGTCTTGAGCTCACAGCAAGATATCCAAACTGGGGAACTCCACCGGCTACCAAAGATTTTCACACAATGGGTTAAAAACTGGAGGGGGAAATCTTTGATTCAAATCCAGTAGCTTTTTCTGAGAGATTTTTTTTTCCTACTAGATAGTAAGTGTAAAAAGAAATTTCAGTCTGCTTCAATCCAGAATAGCTGATTTGAAGAAAAGCATTTGCTTAACTTTTTTGATTTCAGAAATCTTTAGTCTGGTTGCCTTCTTCTTGTTATATGGTAAATGTTTTGAATTATATTCAAAACAAAATATCCACCATCTTCCCTATCCTAAATCGTTAAATAAATTATCTCAGCCTTTTATTTTGGCTGATATTTTTATTTTGGGAGGGACACAAAAAACAAAAACAAATAAACAAAAAACCCATACCCGCACACACACATGCACACACACACAAAATGTAATCAAGTTGCTGGAACATAATATTGCAACACAAAACACCCCAAATCCCCTTCCTTGGGCCAAAATTATTAATTGAATTTATGTTCTTGTGACCCAAGATGTAAATATTTGTGGCCACCTGAAATTTCCTAGGGTAAATGTGCAACTGCTTCAGAGCTCTGCTCTATACTCTGCACTTCCCTTTATCACTTTTCTTGTGCCTGCTGTGTGAATTTTATGGGGAGGGTGGACAGTCAAGGACAGCTGGCATTTAGAAGGGGGCTGCCCCGCCTTGGTAGCCACAAGCAGCTCTTCTGCCACATGAACTGGAGCTGCCAGCCTTGGGACCAGCACTGCCCTGCCAGCCTTGTCCTCTCTCCGGGTCCAGCCTGCTCTCCAGGCTGGCAGCAGTGGTGGGAAGCAAGCTGGGGAGAGTAAGATGTTGCCAAAATCATTAAAAGGCAGGAAGAATTGGCTGACAAGAACAGGAGAGGCAGTTTTGGGCAGCTGTTAAAAGAGGGCTTCGTCTCTTCTACTGCTTATACCTGGGGAGATTAGGGATAAAGCAGAGAGGAAGGAAAAAGTGTTTTCTTAGGCTGTGAGAATTGAAAACAAGGGGCATCAAAGCAACAGGGGAGTGAAAGCCAAATTTTCTTGGCAATCATCCCTCAGCTTTAAATTCACTGAGAATTCTCATCCTCAGCATTTGAAGGGCTTATTAATAGTTTTCCTGTAGTTGGATTCAAATCTGCATCCTAGGTTGTCAAGTCTGAATTAAAGAACCAACTGGAAGAGGAAGAATGTCTCACGATGGGCTCTGAGCCAACTTGGAGGGATGCTGATGGGAGGTTTCACTGACTCTAACATGAGCTGGATCCTTTTGATGTGGGAAGCATCTGCCGAGGGACAAACAGTTGGGCTTGGGATGTCCCTATCTAAAAATAACTGAGCAGTTCACATCAGGGAAGCTGCTCTTTGGCAAATTCCATTTTCACCTGGATTTGCATCTTGATTTCACCTATTCAGCAACAATTTATGATCATGTTTCAGCACCACTGATGGCACAGAGGGAGTAGGCAACCAATCACCTGAGATTTCATTATATGTAATAGCAAATATAGCTATATCTGTTGATATGTTAATATATATCATCACTTCTCTTTCCTAGGCTGCCAAGTGCCCCATGTCACAGACCAAAGTACCTTAAACTATTTCTTAAGTCACAGTAGAAATACAGCCAGGAACACATTTCTTAACCATTAAAAAAAAAAAAAAGGTTGCCTGATGCCTGAATGTGGCCCCTACAGACTCATTTATTCAAGCCAGGTCAAAGCGTTTGCAGCCCACTTGGTAGAGGGCAGCAGGTCTCTTTGTCCCTGGAATCCACAGGGCAGGGAGAAAGGGAATGACCTGTATTTCACACTGCCAGCAGCACCAGGAAAGACGTTGAAACACTGACGGAGAGAAGCAGTATCCTGTTTTCAGTGAGGAGCCAAAATTGTGTTAAAAACTACACTTTGCCTCTATTCAGGCATCCTGCCAAAGGCTTCTGTAGATAAGGTGTTTGCAAAGTCCTTGGAAAGCCTGGAACAGAGTGGTGTTTAGGGAATGTGATTTAGGGGCTTTATAGAGAAAAACGGGGAGGCTTCCTGATTATTAAGGCTCATCTCCTTGGTGATTTAAAAAAAAAATAAAACAAACAAAAACCAAACCCAAACAACCAAAAGAATAAAAAACCCAAGCAAAAACCAAATGAACACAAAACAAATTAAAAACCACAACAAACCACCTCTGAGCTAAACAACTTTACAAGAAGTAAGGAATGACCTAACATGAATGACCCAACTTTACAAGAAGTAAGGAATGAGCCAAAACACCTTTTTCTACATCTAGTGAAAAGACATTCTCCCTGCTGATTGGCAGAATTTGGGATAAAATTACAAAGCATTGATCCTGCTAAGGGGATGTTCCTGCTTTGGGAAGCAATGCAGGGAGTAATGCTTGTTGATTCGGGTGAATAGCTCATGAAATGACATTTCCTTCTAATCACAGCTGTGCTCCTTTGGAAGGCAAAAAATTTTTGTTATGTTTGTGTGTTAGCGCTGCGGGCTGGTTATTCTGGATGCATTTTGGTTAATTCAAAGCCTCAGACTACCAGGATTCTGCTCCAGCTTTGTAATGTTAGACTTCTCTGACACAGGTGGATGTCAGATCTGACCCGAGTGATGTTCATTGAGCCAATAATTTCCACTCTGCGTCTGCGCTCCATTTGACGGGACCTGGAGCAGTTCAGGGCATGCAGGCTTGCTGAGCACAGAGTAGCATATCTGTTTGATAGCATAGCTACCTTTCAAAAACTCCAGAGGGGGAAAAAAAAAAAAAAAAGGAGAGAAAAAGACCTCCAGATTGCATGGAACTTTCTATTCAATCCAAAACATGTTATCTGAAATCTCAGAGTTTCTGTCACATTTTTTGCAAGCTAAGAAAGGATTGTTCATTTGTTTTCACTTTGAGCTATTTTGGTTTTTTTAGTGCGGAGCTTAGACTCAGGAGAAATTAATGGACAAATCAATGCCTTTATTTTCTTCTATAAATCTTTGGGGCAGGTGTCTCTCCCCAGAACCATGCAGTGTTTAAGGTGGGGCTGTCTAGAGCCACAGTTCATTGACATTTTTGTTCATTTGCAACTCTGGCGTGATTCTCACCCATCTTTCTGCTGTTCTCTTCTCCCTGTTAGGTGCTTTCCCCGTTGTGTTATTGCAACTGCTTTCAGGCTTAAGGGTAAAACAGGCAAAACAAAACACACAAAAGCACCCTCCAAAACCAAACCAAAAGAAGGGTATTTTTAAATCAGATAATTTTCCTCTTTCTGTTCAGCTGCAACAAACTTGAGCTAGTATGACTGATTGGGCAGGAGTGAGAGGTAAAGGACAAACTATGAACAAGTTGTCCTTTTTGGAAGAAGTCAGTGTTCATCAAATCACAACCTTGATTTTTTTTCCTGTTGGAGCTGTTCAGTTTTTTCCAAGTAGCTCCCAGTGTATGGGGACAAAAAAGAGAGGGAAGGACTTTGCAAGCTGGTGAGCAAGAGAAGAAAAGAGGTGCATTAAGACTTTACTTGGCAAAGCAGCAAAGCAGCCCTTGAACGAAGTCTCCTGTTTTTGAGAAAGGAAAGGAATAATCTCTGGGATTCCTTTCCCTCTTCCCTGTGTCCAAAGAAGGTGGAAATTTGCCATGAGCAGCAAAATAAATATATTAAGGAAAGCAGGAGGCACAGACACATGGAAGGAAGGCAGCATCATGACTGTTTCAGCCATGTGCAAAAGCAGGTAGGCAAGCCTGCAAGTCTGTCACCATCCACCAGTTTCTGATACTTTCTTCTATGTTACAGAGCAAGCAAAAAGCAAAACTGAGTGAGAGAGATGTGAAGCATGACAAAATTAGAGGAGAAATATGGGGGAGGATATCAGTGAATGACTGGTTAGGGAATTTGCTCATTTCTTCTGTCTGAACAGGTAATGCACAATTCTGGTTATGGATTTAAAGGAGAGGTTGTTGGGACAGACTCCTGGAATCACCTGACATGAAAGAAACAAAATAAGTGACTGTGCTTGCCCTTGTGTGATGTAATACCCATGTGAAGCACAAATAAACAAATTGCCAAGGACAAAGGATAATTAAGAAAATCTTCCAGCCTTGCCAATGCTTTCACTGAAAGCTCTGATGACAGAGGTTTTCTGCTTGTGCTTGATAGTAGTCGTGGAAACTCCCAGGCAAGCTTACACCCAAGATATTGGGACATCCTGGTTTCCATATGTCCTTCAGTTCCTTCTCTCAGCCACTCTGCAGAAAACCATATTGTTGAACCTTCAGAAAGCAGGGAATTTTTGTTTTGTCTGGACATTTGAGTGGCCATGGAGAAGGACAAGGAAGCCCTCTGGGAGGACACTTATGAAAGGTTAATTACCCAGTCTGTTCAGAGTAGAAATATTTGGTGTATCTACTTAACAGATAGCAGCACTGTGAAAAAGACCTTCAGAGATTACTGATACTAGAAAACAGAACAAGTCAAGGCCAGTGTGGGCGAGTAATATTTTAAAACATATGACACTTTCAATAAGCCTGGTGATTCTGCTGATAGGAAATGTCTAGTGATGTTGCTGATTGCAAATTTTAGTGGTCCTTGTCCAGAATGCAGCCTTACTAGGATAATGTTTTTAGAATCTACATGGCATCAAAAGGATAAACAAAGGAAAGAAACTGCCTTTATGCATCACCAGGAATTCATTTATGAAGAACTGCATTCCCCAGCCCCCCCAAAAAAATACATTATCAAATGTACATTTCATTCTTGTCTAGGAGTTTGCTTGCTTGTCCTCAAATGACATAAATAGATAAATTGAGAGCCCTAGTTTCAGTTTTGAATTACTTGAAGCAAAATTTCGTATTCTCTTTGGCATTATTCGTGAATAACATAAATACAAAGCATAATATAACAGTATATGTATACAGCTGGCAGTTTAATGCAAAATCAAAAATTTCTGATAAAATGGTATATGATTACCACTAATTAATTACTGACATGTTCATGTCAGCAAGTCTCTGTGGCTCACTGACTGCAATACCACTGAAGGAGTTAATAAAAGATGCCCATAACATCTCTGTGAGAGCTGGAAGAACGTACAGGTAGAAGGACAGCCCAATTGCAAGGCCTATTCATGTGGGTTATTTTGTTTAAACACCTGCCTGTTAGACTCTTCCGGCATGATCACAGATTTTTCAGGAAAGCTTACACATAAAATGTGGGAGAAGCCACACTCCGTCACTGGGAGATCTCCTTCCTTTGTGTCTCCTTGTATCTCCACCTTTGGAGAAGAATGCCACCAGCCACCAGCCGCCTAAAGGGGAAAAAGTTGCTTGGTGTAATTTGTCAAGGTCCTGATGCACAACAATTGTCAGACTGGGAATTTTAAGTGGTTTGAGGATTTTTTTTTTTTTTTTTTTTTTGGTTTGGGTTTTGTGGGGTTGGGGTTTTTTGGTGCTTGTTTGTTTGTGGTTTTTGGGGTTTTTGGGACAGGGTTAAATTTGTTTTCTTTTGGTTTTGGTTTTGTTCGTTTTTGGGTTGGGTTTTTTTTATTACTGGGGGTTTTGGGGGGTTTGGTGTGTTTTGGCTTTGGGGCTTGTTTGTTTTGGGGTTTTTTTTGACCACCTGGAGACTTCTGTGCTGTGGACAGAAGGACTCTCTAGAAGATGAGCAGCTCATGGCAGTCACTCTTTGCTCTCTGTGTTTAGAAAGCAGGGGGTGAGGGTTTGGCTTCTTAGGCTCTGTGAAACACAGGCACTGATTTCCTTGATTTCACTGTCAGGAGTGCCTTGCTGGTCTCAAAGTGGGTTAAAGTAAACTATGAAAATGAGTGCTTATTCTTAAGAAAAACATTTCTGCATGGAGTTGATTTGAAATAGTTCTTAATAGCCTGAGGACAAAAAGGAAAACAACTACTGGAAGGTGGTCTTGTTCACTCCAAAAAAATATTCCTTTAGCAACAAAACCAAAGAGAATAATTAAGTCTTCTGCCCACTCTTAACCGCTAGCCCTCACCACCTCAAGGAAGAATGAACCTCAAACATTTACAAGCAGTTTTTACAGAAAAATCATATTGCTGCCCAGGGTTTTCTCTTCTGTATGACATTAAATTAGCTCAAATATGGGATCCTCTCTGAACTGTGACGTGCCCACCTAAAAACATGTAGTGTTCAGAATTATATCCTGTCCTCAGCTTGGAAGCAATCTCAAAGCTAACCCAGCTCCATCTACCACATCTTTCACACATCATGGACGTCACTGTTATCTTGACTAAGACTTCAGAAATGGCTCCTCATCAGAGTTACCACAGGGAATACTGCATCAGTTTTATTTATATATATATATAAA
>WAAE01043403.1:0-13880 GCA_013400495.1 Nicator chloris | reverse complement strand
ATTTTAATTTTTTTTTTCTCAAAATGAAAGCTTGTTTCACATAACTGTCCTTGGCTCTCCAGGGCTTTTTTTAAACTGGCAGCATGCTTTAGAATTTCCTTTTGTGTTTTGAGGGATGAAACTCAGGAATTCAAGGTAATTTTACAAAGCACATTCTGGATGAATCAAGTAAGTTTCTCTATAGCAAGCTAATGTTGTGTTTCCTGAGCTGTTTTGAAAACAATGTATTGAGACTGAGTGTCCTTTCTGAGAGTATTATTTCAATCCCCACACCCCCAAATGAACAACAACAAAGAAACCCCCATGCATTGCCAAACATCCTGAGTAAATAATGGAATCTTTTGACTTCACTGAAGACTTCAAGTTCCCCATTGCCTTACCACATATATATTTTTTATGAGTCTGAAAAATCAGGTATCACTTCAGACTTTAAGGGCAGCAACCAAAATATACACCGTATGTGAAATGCTGGTCAGAATATGATTGCTGAGTGCATCTGAAATCCCTTCTTGTAAGATGCAGTAGGTTAACTTGGGATCTGCACAGGTGAGATCATTTGGGCTTGCTCTGGGGCTTTATATTGTCTATTTACATTTTTGAGGCTTATTTAAACTTAAAGATTCTTGCAGCCTTTCTGGTCATGACTATGTCGAGAGGCTGATTATTCCCCTGAGTAATAGGCTGAACAGTATTTTCATTGTCTAGTCTGAAGCTTGACAGAATCTGTGTTTAAGCTGATGATAAAGTTGAGATAGACAAAACTTCCTAAGTAATTATCAGATGACAGGTTTACCTATGAAGTGACAGATGGCTAGAGGTAGATGCCTCAAAGGACAGTAAACTAGTAATAGAAGATGGAACTAGTTGAGGATGGAGGAATTTTTACATGTTGAACGGTGGGACTGGGTTGGGCTGGCTGGGTTGGGTCAGCTGATCAGTATAACAGGCAGGTATCTTGGGTTAACCTAGATAATCCTGTATGCCAAGCTGCCAATACAAAATACAGTTTGTGACGTTAGAGTCCTGGGTTGTGTGTCTGCAGAACAGCTTCCTACGTAACGTGTGTCCTCAGCAGCAATGCTGAGAGTGGTGCTGGCTCTGGCTGAGGTTTGGTCCAGATGGGTCTGGCTCATCCGGTTGCTGAAGTGCAACAAATCAGAGCCCTGTTCTCAGTGAGTCTGCAATAGTTGTGGGCGCTGGTGATAGCAACAAAAGCTTTGTTTGTACCAACAGGGAACAATGAGGTCAGGCACAAGCTGTTGGAACTATTAATGCATTTTTAAGTGCTGAGAATTTGGAATATTTTATTAATTCTGGGAGACCTGATTTTGTAGCTTATGCTAGGGTCTCCTTTGTGATACTGTTCCCAATTAAAACACAAAGGCTTGCCTAATCTAGGTAAAAGAATTTCTGTGGTGTTGAGAGTAATTTCTACTACTAATTTGCCCACATCCTAAAGGAGAACTGGTGTTTTGCAGAGGCAAAATTGTTGCTCAGGAGGAAATCAAGCTCATTAGACTTGGTAGCCTTGACATCCTGAAACCAATGAAGGCAGTGTATGTGCTGTGTAACTACTTTACTACACAGAGTCTCAACATTTTAAAATCTGGATCTTTATCAGTTCTGCTCTCACACAAATAGAGGTTTTGTGGCCTTCTGGTTTCTGTGAATGTTGAAGGCTGAAGTATTAGAACTAGAAAGGCAGGTCTTGTTTTCCATCTGACTGAGCTGACTTCCAGGAGGTCTGTGGATGACATTTAGGCTGGTTGGTTGGTGGTGCTCCTTCCTCAGTTGGGAGAAATGAGGGGCTGTCTGTTTTAACAAGAATCATGAAGTGAATTCCTGCCAGTCCGATTTCTGGAACATAGGAACTACAGTAGCAGTATGGAGAGGCTGAGGTAATAAAATAAGATCACCATCTCAATATGTAGGTGGTATAAACAGTGTCATTATTAGTTTTGGTCTTTTGAGATAGTAAAACACTTAATTGGAAAGTTCAACTGTAGGCAACACCATTGGTTATCTTGTGGTGCAGGAGACAGACTTTCAGCATGAGCAGAAAAAAGAAGCCATTGAGGCCCTTGTGCATTTGAAGTCACATTCTTGCTCTGGCTTGCTTTTTTTCACTGTTAAAATGGATTTACTTCAATGAGATAACTTTTTTTTTGTCAGTTCTGGGCACATACAACTCTCAAGAAACCCAGGATTTTTGATTCCAGTGGAAGTGGTGGCATCAACTTCTTTATGAAACAATAGTTTCTCATCTTGGCCATGAAATTGATACCTTGCTTATTTGATATGGATATACCACTTCTAACAATAGAACATTTCCTCTATCTACCTCCCATTCAGATACTAATGTGCCCATGGTGTCCAGGAAGGCTTAGCAACAATTGTCTTTGATTTTCTACAAAACAATGGTGTTGCTCACTAAAGCAGCATTTTAATCCTTTTTGGAAATTGAATCTATTTCTCCTGCATTTGAGTGCACTTCATTTTCAGTACGAGCTCCAGTCCCAGGGCCAAAACCAACTCTGGTGTAAGTTTACTGACTTTACTAAGGTTCCTCTAGAGATTTCTTTGGCACTGCTTATTTAGGATATGGACCTGTAAAGTGCTGAGTGTCCTCAGCTCCCATCAATGCCAGCACCTTGTTGACTCATCTCCTTATGCTGAGTTCTTGCAAGATTCTTAGAAAGTTATGTTTCTAACTCTGGTAATACAGAGGTTAGCTGTGAAAGCTAATAGATAAGTAGGTGTGCATTCCCAGGTTCTTGAAGTTTGTTTCCTTTAAGCTCATAAGTAGGATGCTCAAGCCAAAAGAAATAAAACAAGAATTTTAATATTAAGGACTTGCATTCTGATGTCCCATCAGAAATATAAATGCAAATGAGTGTCTTTGCCCTTGGATTACCTGAGAAGGTCAAACCTGGAGGACCATGCTTGATACAGGTGGAAATTAGCTTCTCCTGGCTTTATAATGGAGGAGGCTGATCCTCTTCTTTAGTTTCCAAGTGAAAACTGCATCTTCTTTAGTATGCCTTGCTTTTGTACTGCTTAATTAAGGGCTGATGTGCATTTCTGCCCTGATCATGTAAAATTCATTGTGTCAGGTAACTGTTTGCTGTAAGAAGGTAATATAAGAACTTGACCCAGCTTAGCTAGGTGCAAGAAACCAATTTTTTCTTTGCTGAAGTGGGAAGCTTTTTTCTGAGGTCAGAATTGATCCAATATGGGCAACGGGGTTTAATATGACAGAGTTTTCATTCTTTAAAGAATGAAATACAAACAATAGGTAGTTGTCAAGGACTATGCTGAAGATTATTTTTTAACAAAGTGAGTCCAATCTTTCTGTAAAATCAGGTACAAAGCATCTCGAGCTGGAACAGAGCCTTGGGAAGAAGGAGCCAAGGTGGAATAACTAAGAACTAGCCTCAGAATGAATAGAGGTGCCTCAGAGCTGTGCTTTGGGGAGGCTTTGGTTCCCAAATTTGGGCTTGATTTTTCATTTCCTGAAGAAAGACCAGCCAAGGTCATCACTGAAACTACAGTCTGCATGGCAATTTAACTTGTCTGTCGTGCAGGTTTTTGAAAAGGTGTCAGAAAACCTTGTAATTTCTTCAGTACCTCCTGCCTGTGACATTAAAGAGAATACTGCCCTTCTTGTATTAATTCTGAAAGGGCAGAAAAATCCTAGAGATGAAGGCATTAAAATTTTTTTGACTCCAGATTTCATGTTTTTACATGTATTATCAACACTTTCAGGTATAAAATGCAAAAGGATGCTTCCTCATGGCCAGAATTTCACTTTTCATAACTTTTCTAAATGTTGTTTAACTCTTCCTTCAAAAATTGTGTTGGAAGCAGAACTTCTTGCCACAGCTACCTTTTTTTTTTGCTGAGTATGTGTATGTTTGAGGTGGTTTTTGAGCACTTGAAGGCTTTAACTAGTGTGTATCCACAGCAGTTAACACGCGTGATGCGGTGTAAATGTACATTACAAGATGTACTGTGGTTTGTTCTGCATGCGCCTATTTTTGGAGGTTTGTAGAGAGTTCTAATGACCATTTGCACACGTTAAGGACATGCACTTGTGTTATGTGCCCTGGGAAAACCCATGCTGTTGTCTTTCTGCCCAAATGATGGCTGCTGCCTGGTTTTGGGCATTGATGGCAAGCGCTGGCTGCCTGCAGCGTTTAGTGTCGAAATTCAGCCTCGTGTGGGTTTTTAATGATGGTGTGGAGGGTAGAGGTGGGAAGGCAAAGAGAAGTTTGGTTAGAACCTCTCTTTTCCTGGAAGACTGTTTGATTGTCTCCCTCTCCTTTTACTATTAAGCACCAATGATCATTTCTTGTCTTGTTCTCAGATCAGACTCCTACACCAACACGCTTTCTGAAGAACTGTGAGGAAGTCGGCCTCTTCAACGACATCGACTGCTCCTTAGAGCACGAGTTTAGGAAGGCACAAGAAGAAGAGAACAACAAAAGGGTGAGTTGTGAGCACATCAAGCCCTTCCTGCCCTTGTGATTCCTTGAAACGTTAAAGGAAGTATCCTTCAATCTGTGAGAAAGCAGATTGAGCTCTAGTACTTAGTAGTAACCTTTTGGTTAGAAACTAGGTGGCACTATAAATTGTGACATGCTTTTAAAAAATATTGAGGCAGTTGACAGAAATAAAAAGCCCAAACCAACAAAAAACCAGTTTTAAATAATAAAAAAGTGTAACTGTGTTTGCCAGGGTTTGATTCCAAGTCTCTGCTTTTAAGTAAAATATAACACAAACCACACACCTCTTGAGGGAGAGGCTTGGGAAAATCATATCATCTCTGAAGTTAGGATTGCAAACTGGCTCAAATACATTACGGGGAAATTTGGCTTATGAAGGGGCATTTACTTAATAGCAAAACTTTTTCCTTTTTTTTAAATTCATCCACAACACGGTGGGCGCTTGGATTTATTCATCATCAATGCCAGCTTTATTGTGTTTCTGTATTTCTCATAAAGCATTCAAGTTGAGCTAGGAAACTTTGACTTGAAATACCTAGTAGAAAACAGATCTATTAACTATTTGAGACTATTAACTATTATAACTATTAACTATTATAACTATTTGAGATCCCATTCTCAAATAGTATTCTTTTAGTTTATTGTGAAGTTATTCTGTCAGTATTCTGAAGTTTAGGTTGAATTATTTAGACCAACTTGTATGTAAGTGTACTCCTGTACCCAAAGATGGTTGAGAGTGTTTTCAGGGATCCTAAAGTGCTGTTAAAATTCTCAAAGAATTGTAAAAGAGCTTAATGCACTACAGAGGCCAGCAAGAAAAGAGGTAAAGCTGCCTGCTGGGGTGCAGAACAGGAGAGGAGGCTTGTAGAAAGAGAAGGGAGTCCTGGAGGAGCTTGGTTTTGGCTTAAAAGGAAGGGAGTCTAGGTATGGTTTATTTGTGGTTCATAAGGAAAGAGACTGGGACAGACAGAGGAGGAGAGAGGCTGTGTCATGGTATGCTGAGCAAGGAATAAGAGTGTCCAAATGTGAGAGAGTTCAAGTTTTGGTCAAGTATTGTGAAAATAGCATAGACTGACCCTCACAGCTTTGTGTGTTGGACAAATGTTAGGAAATGGCCATGTATTGAGATAAATGTGTCTAATTACAGACTTGTTAAAAATTTTGTGGTTTAGGTTCTGCAGAGAGGAGTCTTAGAATCAGGGAGAACATTTCTGTACACTCCTACTTCTTTGTCCATTATAGGATTTCTAAGTTATTCTCTCTTCCTGGTGTTTATTTCACAGGAGTAGGAGATGAGGAGAAATCTACTGAGGTGGACCTGAGTGCAGTTAGCCACAGATTGCAGCGCTTGATGTTGCAGAGAGATTTCAGCTTGCGAGGGATATTTGCAAAATCTGATTAAAACCTAGACAAGGGCATCAAATTACCTGATAATTCCAGCTGTTTAGCAGTCTCTGGGAGTCTTATTCTGCCCTGCTACCAACCCCTGCAGCTGCCATTGGTGATCTCCAGGGAGCAAATAAGTGACCATGTGGGTGGGGGGGGGAAAAAAAAACCCGCAAAAAAAAAAAAAGCAAGAGGGGATGAAAAAAGGAAAAAAAGGAAAGAAAAAAAAAAGGGGCATAAGTCCCATTAGCTGGCTAACCTGTAACATTTGCTCTGTGTTTCCAATTAGTCTGCTGTATACTCTTTCTTACATTACTGACTGACTGTCAGATAGGAATCTGAAGCGGGCCCCAGTAGGGCTTTGCACAAATGCAAGAGACAAAGGCCAAGACAGAAGGAGACTCCTTGGGCTGCAGCTATCCCTAAGGAAATGCTTCTAACAGCCTGTCCCTGGAATATGAGTGTGATGTAGTGTTGGCCTAACGGGCCTACCAACACATGGAGACTAAGGTTAACTGCATGGAAATCTTACTCACTGCACAGAAAAGTCTTCCAAAAATATTTTTGGTCATATTAATTTCTCTGGACTCTGAAAGAAACAGCTTTGTTTATTTTAGTATATCACTGTGGCTTAGCACACAGCTTGACACTGAAATCCTGTAACAGAAAAACACTTTCATTTCTCGTTGGCTTTTTTTGCTCCTTGAGAGTCGTAATTTGAAAAGTCAGACGATAAAGTTCAAATAGTGGCATTTTTTTTCTTTCTTTCTTTTTTATTTTTTTATAATCTTCTGTGTGGGACCCCATGGATAATCCTTGAGAATTTGTTGTGATGAAGCTGGTTATGCAGACTGGTGACTTTCCAAATTGGCTGTGAAACTGTGAGTGCATAAGTTTAGGAACACCATGTGTACGTTTTTTTGTAAAGGTACTATTGAGTGGAAAGGACTTGTATTAATATCCCAGCTTCTTATCCAGGAATAAATCACTTGACATCTTTCTGCCACAGTTGCTCGTGTGTAAAGTGGAAGAAGTGTCTCTTTACACCTCCCATACTTGGTATGCCTTATGGCTGTAAGATCACCTGTCAAAGACCACCTCTGACAATGTATGTGAATTAGCTTTGCTCGGGGACTGAGGGGGCTCAAGGAACAAAAATGATGATGATGACCTCCAGGACCCGAACTGAGAAAAATAAAGCTATAAATGGAAGTGAGTTTGTCACTTGGTTTTGGCGTCTCTGCTGTTTATACCATCCTATATTAGCTGGAAGTCTCTCCTGAAGAAAGGCCTGTTCCCTAAATGCAAGGGATGCTACAGATCAGCAACAAGCGTATGGATAGGAATGTGAGAAAGAGGCTTTTCCCATCCTCTTAATGGCACTCTTCCTGACACAAGCGTCCTACCACCAAAATTAGCACAGGTAAAAGCATACCTTTACTGTATTTCTACTAGCAAAATTGTAGATGTTAAGGTTCTTGGGAGCTTGAGGCAGACAACAATTGACAGCTCAGACCCAGGCAAAACTTGCAACCCAACTCAACAAGGCAGGTGATGCTGGCGGATCACAGGACCATCTTAGCCCACTGGCTGCAGGTCTTGGGCTTGCACTGCTTTGAACATTAGGTATCCACAGCATTTGTAGTGGGTTGTAATTGCAAACACATGACCTTTGCTGCTACTGGGTAGGCCCTGTGGTCACATCTTGTTTTGAGCATTGAGTTGGGGCTGAGAGGATAATGTCAGAGGCAGGAAGAGTCAGGGTCTGTTTCCGAATAACTTCGTGGACCCGCTTCATTAAAATGCATCTAGCCTGAGCTGCCTGTGTAGAATGGGAAAAAGTGGAAATATGCTGATTGTAGCAAGTAGAGTATTGCATCAAATACCATTTACAAATAGTGAACTGAATATTTTCACCATGCGGGTGTGTTTAAAATCACATTCTGCATATGCTTGAGTTTGGATGCATCACTTCCTAAGACTTATCCTGAGACTTTGAAATCTTCTAACCAGTGGTCAGTGCTGCAAGATAATGTGTAATTTATGCAAATGAGGCAGGGAAATGGCTGTTCTCAATTACAGCTTTGTTTTAATGTGGTTTGTTCAGTGTCAGTTCAGGAAGCTCATTAGTCTTCTACATGGCCTAATTTTCCTGTTCTAAGTATACTATCCTAAGGCAGGCACCTCACTGCTAGAAAAGCATCAGCAGCTTGAAGTAGTCTGAAGTAGTCAGCTTGAAGAACAAAACCAAATACAAAGCCTTCAATGGTTAAATAATTTCAATCTGCAGAAGAAATAAAAAGCCTGAGTATCCAGTTTAGTTGTGTTAAACAAGGGATGATGCTACAGTCTGATGTGTGTTTGAAAGATATGTATTTGGTTTGTACCTTCTAGGACCTCCTTCTACTTTGTATATATTTCTGAGTATCAGCATAAGAAAGTAGATAAAATGCACTTGTCTAGCTTATAGCACGTCACTGTTTCATGCTGAACTCAGTGACTTTCTGCCCTGCAGAAGAAATTTCTTGCAAATGTTTGCTGAATGTCATAGTTTGGTAGTGTAGCCTATGAGTATAGGGAAGATGATACAATTCAAAGCAAGCTAGAAATGAAGGAATCTCTCTCTAGAGTAGTATAGTTTGGTGAAAAAAATTAACTTAATTTCCACACCTTGCTTAAATTTCATGCAATGTGTATCTAGCCCATAGATTTTCCTCTCTTCTGAAAAGTAATACAAAAAAATCATAAGGGATTTTGCCTGTATTTTATAGTTGACATTACAGCAGCTGAAACTAGCAGTGCAGTAAATGGGGCCCTTAGCCAAGAAAGGGTGATATTGTACCTTTATATGAGAAGAAAAAATATTTATATGTTGATAAAGCACACTGTATAAGTGTTTGGGTTTTAGAAGCCTGTATTGTAATACTACTAGGCTATGTGGTAATGCTGGTAATGCACTCTCTTGGTGAAAGAACAGGGATTAAGGGTTCATTTTGGTGGTTGGCTTGGCTGATGGGTGACAAATGAGCCCCAGTTTTCCCTTGTAAGTACTCTGAAACACCAGTAGGGTCCTGGAGAGGAGCAGTGTGCTGGTAGACGTTTCAGAGGCAAGTGCTCTGAAAGGGCTGAAATTCACCTGTGAAATAATACAAACCAACAAACTCATAAGCCTGTTCCTGGAGCACTTTTGACTCATTATCTGACAGTCTGTGTAATGGAAGGAAAGACCTATATTTAAATGTTTACTATTTTGATTTTTCAAAACATATGCTATTATAAATGCACATATGTATATTCTCCCCGGATTTGTCTAAACATGATTTAAGACCACCCATATTTTTTTAAGTCAAAGGATCCTCTGATTTCTTATTTTCCCACTGAGATTAAGTATTTTATATACTCAATATGTCACAGTAGACACAAAGTAAGACTAGAAATCGTTTCTGTTGATATGGTGCTTAAGGTCCAGGGTACCATTGTTGTATGTATTGTAATAACTTCAAGCTGTTACTTTATCCATCAATTAAGCATTGTCAAGGTGATAGCTCAAAACTAAATTTCAAAGTCCAGAGTATCACCCTGCATTCAAAGGTTTCAGTATAATAGTTCCTATACTCTAAATAGAACATCTATATCTGTGAAGATGCAAGCATCCTCACACCATAGCATTTTTTCTGGGTGACACATTGAAGTGCTGGAAAGGTACACTGTAACTCTGTAGCTGAGTTTTTCTGAGGGTTATTCTGGGTTTTCATATGCATTAATTGCATCAGGTTATTGATCTGCTTTTTGGGTTCATTTTTTGGCTTGCAACACACCTTTTTTTCTTAATGAAATTAACTTTTGCAGTATTCCTATGAAGAAGGTAAATGCTCTGTCTCTTATTTTCTAAGGGAAAAAACAGATTCCAGAGGACGTTGCTTTCCAAAGCTCCTTTGTAGTGTGACACCAAGCTCTCAAAGGAATCACATAAGTGGAATGAGAATTGCAGGGTATCTGAGTCCTCTCCACCATTCTCCCAAGAGACCAGCTTTCTGTTTCTTTTGGTTCCTAAATCTCTTTAGCAACGTGGCCCCAAAAGATTGATAGACACCCTCAAAGACATTTTGGTGCCTTGCTCTCACTGAAACAAAGCAGGACTAAATCAGAAAGTTACCATAAAGAATCTGAGCTCCAGTGACATGCTGAAAATTGCACAGGAAGTCTGTGGCAGAGCCTCGGATTGATTCCATATCTCCTTGGTCTCAGCATAGGGCATCCCACAGACCATGTGTGTTAAAGATTTATCAGCTGTTGTTCAGTGTTGCTAAAGACAGGAAGAATGCTCTCCTCCTCTCTCCAGATGGGTAGGCCTGCTGGATTTTAACTTCTTAACCTTCGTAGATTTCATGGTAGACATGTGGTGGTTTGTTGTATCGTATATGATGGCAGCTCCACAGCTTCAGTCCCCATCTTTATGAGTCCTGTTTTGAGCATGCATCTATCTGCAGCGACTTAGTTGCCACACTGAACTGCGTTACAAAAGGGACACTTTCTGCATAATGGCGCAGGGAAGCTGTCAAGACAAAACTGTTCATGACCTTGCAGAAATATTCTCAAGAATAGGCTTTAATTTAGGCTTCTTGCTGATGGTACAGCATCTTATCTTCTGCTGGCAGGCACGTCTATCTTATCTTGAATGGACTTTTGAGTGGATTTACAGTTTTAGGTCCTCATACTCCAAGAGAAGACCTGGATGTTTTTCCAGCAATAAGTGCCTATATAATGCAGAAAGGGAATTCTTGAGGGCATACGTTTTTGATTCAGCTCAACCTCCCTAACCATCATCCTTCCATGTTCCTCTGAATTGCAGCTGATGAATCATCCTGCAGAGCTCAGTCAGGACAATCCACTTTCCTTCTCCTTGTTATTGTCTCTGTACCAAAGAAGCTGAGTCACCCCCTTGTAATGTTTGGAGGTTTGTTATGTTTTGTGTGTTTTGGCTACCCCCAAAAAAGGAGGCCTATCTGATTTCATTTTAACATTTCTTTCACAGCAACACAGAGAAGTTTTGCCTTTTGCCTCGGTCTTCCTTGGAGTGTTTTTAATGGTACAGCTTCCTTGTTACCAGTTCAGGTTTCAGCAGTATGGGCTGGATGGCACATGAAAAAGGGATAAACCTTTCCTGTAGTGGCATTTTTATAAGTCTATCTGTTAGGCAAAGCCTCTAAATCTTGGCAGTCTCTTTAGAACATACACTCTGCTATTAAACACGAGCTCTTTGCTCCCCGGAGTGGGCTGCAGTCTCTATGGTTGGGTGGGTAATAAGATACTGCTGGTACACTTCAGAGCAAGGTGCACTTTTCCTTTATTTATGAAGATAGACATGCTGGTCAAGGGCTTAATCACAGCTGATAAATCATTTTAGAAAGCCTATTAGAACCATATGCTGATCCTTCGTATTAACATGGTGTGTCTGTTTCTAGTCTAATAAGGCAGGGTCTCTTTCCTCTCTCCCTTCCCCCTGCCTGGTGTGCAAATTATTTATCTGTTTAAGTGCTATTGCTTGCTTGGGGGCATTCCTCTCTATAAGAGGTAGTACTAATAAAGTAAGGTGAACAGAGGAAAAAAGGATCCTTTCTCTCCAGAGAGCGAAGCGGAGTGTTTTTGGTGTCCTTTGCTGAGAGGGGATTGCAGAACAATTGTCTGAAAGCTGAGGCAAGGAAACCTATTGGCTAAAGACTGGGACACCGTGGCATGGCCTTCACGGCGGCATAAGGTTGTCATTTTGGCCCAGGTGGTTACAATCCTGGAGCCCAAGAACCGCGAGGGTTGGGTGTGCTGACATTTTGGTTACCTCACCTTTCCCTCACTCGGAGAGGGCTGCTGCAGGAACAGATTCCACAGCCATCTAATGAGATCCACATTGGTGAAGTTATCCAGAGCCAAGTCCTATTTATCATTAACTGGTGGGTTTGCTTGCAGATCTTTCCTATTATTTGCTGATTACACCCCTACGCATTTTGTTATCTTGCCAAAATTCAAATGCTAATAATTTCTTGATTTATTGTTTATTTATGACACTGTCTACTGCCTAAATAGACATAGTTAGAAGATTTCAAAACGGCAACAGCTCTTTTGCTGACTGGTTTTCTTTCACATTTTGCACATGGCAGTCAACTATTTATAAACCTCCATAGGGACTCCTAAACCTTTACAGTTGGGTTCCTCCCACAACTTGAGCCTCTTTTCTCCCTTGCTCCCCAAGGCAAGTCTTGTTTTTTTGGCATAAAGACAATGATGGTGATTGTTAGGTGGAGAAAATGTCCACAAGCTATGAACCGTGGGTGAGGTTTTTCAATTTGTACATCAAGCAGGATTGGAAGTCGGAGACATCCAGCAGAGTAAGGGCATCTTCAGCATGAAGTGAGAGATCCACATCTGAGTTGCTAGTGTTCTTTAGGCTTACCAAATACGAAACTGAAAAACTGAAAATGTAAAGTGAGTTTGTGTGCAGTTGTGTGCGTGCTGTAGCATGTCCCATTTCCAGTAGTGCACAAATTTAACTTTTAAATCTAATGTGCTTCAGTGCAAAGAAAGGAATAGTGGAGAGAAGAAATAAGCCAGAACAATTGGTCACATGTGATGGTAGTTAATGAACACCAGAGTGGGATGTATAGCCTCATACATCTCTGGGGCAGTTTCATTGACTTTAATGCAATTCAAATTTTTACCTATTACAATTAAGCAAAGATCTGAAGGGAGAAAAGCCTTACTCAGAGACCAGAAAAAAACCAACTGTGGTCATGATCTGATGTGAAGTATCTGTGTAGTTGTTGATGTCCCGCTAACATGTAAAAATAGGGCCTTTTAAAAATCATACTAGGGAGGTAAAAATTATACATATTAACGGTTTCCTCATTCTGGTTTCCCTCTCACATGCTTCTCTACGAAAGTTGACAAGTCCACCATTATCAAATAAATGTCAGCTTTTTCTTTTTCCCCTGAAATGTGAGTAAACTGTGTGTGGGTCGGTCTGGTCCCTGGGAAGGGAAAAGACATCGGGTTGCCATGTGAATGTACATGTCAGAGTGCAGCTCTGCCAGCCAGCCTGGGGCTGGGTGGGGACAGACACGGGGAGAATGAACTCAGTGTTACAAACCAGTCTCTTTTGAATTTCTACAACCTATTAGTCACAGCAAGCTGCCCTTATTGATTTTGGTAAGAGAGGTCACTTTTAATCCTCTAAAGTGGAGAGAGCTACATGCACTCTCCATAGCATGACATTAAAATTGACACAGCTCTGCATCAGTTCTATGAAAAAGCCCTAAACCTAGATGGATTATTGCCTTGCTTTTCAATGGATACAAGCTGCTAACCAGAGCATGCTAACCTAGATTAGGTGTAAAAGCTTTAAAATGCTTCATAAGGAAAGCACAACCAAAAGAAGCTAGAAAATATGACAACAGACTAAAAGAGCTGCCCCCGCAGAAAAAAGGCCATTAGTCTTCAGATACTTATTTTCTCCATTTTAAAACATTTAAATGTCAACACAAAAGAGTGAAGATTATCATATAAAAGAACAAACAAAAGCTGACCTTACTCTATGATTATGAAGAAAGCTTTATTCTGGCTGATACCCCTTGCTAGTTTTGTTTATGTTCTTTAGAGAACTAAATCTTTGAATACAATTAGGACTCTCTGACTCGAATCTTAAGTGTGCCTCAAAACAAACAGCAGAGGTGAACTCTCAGCAGTTTTCTTTTCATCTTTGTTATCCTTGCTCTGGCCCTTTTTTCCTGCCTAATGATCCTTCGTGGCATACTATTATTAAGAGTAATCTTGAGAGAAAAATATGCTTAATGTGGATAGGAAAATCATTGTGAGCCTGGAAAACTATTTTTTTTTCCTTTGGAATTCCAGAAAATGACTAGTGTCCCTTTTGATTTTATGCTATTTATTTATTTGGAAATTTGTTCTCTGAAGGTTCTGCTGGTTTTTTTTCTTTTT
>WAAE01043364.1:0-18664 GCA_013400495.1 Nicator chloris | reverse complement strand
TATATATACATATATATATATGCGTACTTGTTTCCTTCTTTCCTTTTTCATTTGAGACAGACTTGCATTATGACTCACTGACCAGTCTTCAGTGTGACACTGCTTGGAAAAAAGGGACCTATAGCCCACAGAGGTTTTACCTCAAGTATAAGATCAAACAGGGAGATATTGTGGAGGAGACAAAGCAGCAATATAAATCAATGCAGAAGGCTGTAGAGTTTAAGCATGGTAAAACTCTAGAATTTGTAAAAGCACTACATCGAGGCACTTGAAGGCAGGATCCACAAGAAGTATGGAATTCTTTAAATGCCTGTAATTCCTAGAAAGAATAAGATCAGTATGGGAAAACCCAAGAAATGCTTATTTGCACTTTTTTGTCAATTACAGGTGGGGACCACGTGTGGTAATTTAACCCCAGCCAGAAGCTAAACCCCACAGAGCTACTTGCTCACCTCTCTGAGTCAGACATGAATGGAAGAACCAAAATGGAAGAAAATTTTTGAGTGAGGTAAGACATTTTAGTAAGTGGAAGAAGGAGGAATTAAACACCACACCCACAACAAAAACTAACAGAAGCAATGCGGAGGCAATCATGTACAACTTCCCACAAGACTGATGCCCAGCCAGTCTCCAAGCAAAGCCTACCCCTCCAAAGGGGGGAGGGGCAGGGATAGGAAACAGAAAGCCTGAACACTGTAAGCAATAGCCAAAGCCCTGCTGGCTTATCAACACTCCCTTGGTCACAAATCCAACACACTCCACCATCCAGGCTGATGTGGAGAAGATTTAACTGCATGACAGACAGGCACAGCACCAAAGACCAGCCTCTCAATGGTGAATGATGTTGCAGGGTTTAAGAATACACTGCGCCAGTCCTTATAACAAAGTAATTTTTCTTCGATCATCATAAATTCACACATTAAATGTATGCTAAAATTTTAATTAACTGGACCAGAAGATTACATGACAGTTCAGCATCTATGTGTCCATACCAAAATATTATTATTTCCTGTGACCTAATGGACACATCTCTATCACATACAACAAACTATTCCTTGAAGAAAGTGCAGATACTAGTCAGAGCTCTAAAAAATTATGTAATATTTCCTTTTGTCCTTTCTGATCCCATGTTAAGTCTCTCCTACTCCTTATTCCCAAGGTCGCAGCTATCACCTACCTAAAAGAAATCCACCCTCTTCATATGAAATGTGATTCAGCTTGGAGAACACACAGAAAACCTATCACCAAAGCTGGATATAAATATGAGAAACTTTTAGGTAATGAAGCAGAAGGATTCCCTGTGTAGTGAGGCAACAATGAATTCTCCCTTGTTTGTTCTAAGGTAATCTTTGCAGTCCTTGAGATAGACAGCACTCCTTGCTTTTTTCCTCCCCACTCCACCTTGATCATTCCCCTTCCTGCCTCTTACTTTTCCTCCAAACATCCCAGCAATCCTCTCAAAGACCCAAAGCCCCACTACCCTCTTAAAAATTCCATACCAACTTGCTTTCCTTCTTCTCAGTCCCAGCTGACACTCTTCAAGAACACACCTGAGAAGTTCCTTTTGCAGCCCATCACCATTGTGTTAGGAGTTCTGGCCTTTGTTAGCATCACTGACAGCATCTGGTACTGGTTGTGCATCTGTGTACTCAGTTTATCATGCTTGCTGGTTTCTGCCTTTCTGCCTGGTGCTGAATGGCTGCTAAATCCACATTCTTTCAGTTTGCTTAAAAAACCTCACGGACTCAGTTAAAGCCAGACAGCCACAGGCAACCCAGTGAACAGGATGGCTAACATACATGAGCAAAACCATCACAATAAAGAAATGATTGCTGCAGTGCTGACAGATGATTCCTGAATCACTGTCTTGGAAAGGTTGAAACTCTCACAGTGACAAATGCAAACACTGTCTGAAGTATCTGAAAGAGTTCATGCAGATGATAACACATCACATGGGCTGTAAAGAGCATTTTCAGCAACCTCAGTCTCCATGAACAAGGCCTCTCTAGGCCATAAACCACATGCCTTTCCTACCAGATGACTTGACTTGTGTCCAGCAGCTGACAAGAGTCCAAAGAAAAATAGTTCAGACAAAGTAGACTGCAAGAAACATGCTTTGACTATCAGGATGATGCCTGCTAATGATAAAGGCTATTTTTTGGCCTAATGACTTGGTTATCTAACTGCTTCTGTCTATCCTAGCTCAGTTCTGCAGAACACAAAGAGAAAGCAGACAAAAATGATGTGTTTGGCTCTCAGTAAATTGCATTCCTTTTCATTTGCATATCACATGACGATTCAAATCAACCAGATTGCCTCAACCAGAAAGGTTTCTCTTATATTAGTTAGTCTGGGTACCCCGTTGTAAAGCAGTGGGACCCAACAGACCTTCAGAGAAATAGAAATCATCAAACGACAAAGATGCCAATACATCAGTTTTAGATGCCCATGTTTGTCTCTGGCTGGTCTTGCCCTTGTTTTTATACAGTTCACAATCCAGCAAGGGAAACAGCATCCCTGTGTACAGGTCCTGGGCTCACACTAAGGCCCCTCCATCTCCCTCTTGAAATGAAGAAATACTCATTCCATGGGGCAGCTAAGGGACAGTAAACCAAAGTGTCCCAATGATGCATAAAATTGTTAAATTACTTCAGGAACAAGGAGAAAGTGAAGTAAAACAGGATGTTATTAAATAATCAACAGCAGCAGTAAGGGAATCAGGAAAACTGCAGCATGACTAAGGCCAATCTTTTCTTGCACTAACAACAATTATCTTTTACATAAAATATGAGCTGAAGTCAGCACATTTTTTTTATGAACATGACCTGCTTCCTCCGGTGATATTCCCACATCTGCCATAAAGTTCTCCACAACTACAACACTTCTCACAAAACAAGACACAGCACTCTTCACATAAGTGAGGATTTCTAGTTCTCCTGCAAATGCCATTTCATCCCTGCTCTTGATGCTTGCTAACCTTTGTGGTCCACAGGGAATGCTAACCTGCAAAATGCAGCCTCGCAATACTATCATGCTTACTTCTATAATTGAAGTTGCACAGGTTCAGTTATCAGGAAAAATTATTTCACCAAAATGCTTGTCAAGGACTGGAACAGGATGCCCAGCAAAGTGGTTGTGTTTGCCATCCCTGGAGGTACTTAAAAGACATGCAGATGTTTTGATACTGAGGGACATGGTTTAGTGTTGGACTTGGCAGTGCTGGGTTAATGGTTGGACTTGACAATACAGTTCTTTCCAAACTTAAATGATTCCAAAATCCTATAATGGAGCACAATTGTTCGAGCAATTTGCCAGGTAACCTGGCCCAGAAGGAGTTTCCCCTACGTCAGGACATCAGCTCTTTTAGAAAAAGCAGCTTCTCGCTCTGATCACCTTTGAGTGCCATGCAGACTTCTCCTTAGCGCTAGGACAGTCAGAAAACTGGCCACATACAAAGCCATTGGCAGTATGAACCAAACATTCATTTAAACAGAAGTCACTATTGCATTACATGGCTAGTTTGATGGCATAAATTCCAGCTCTAATCATCATCTCATGCTTCAAAAAGCCTCACATCAGTTTCACCAAGGGGTCCAAAAACAAACATCATACATTAACAGTCATGCCACAGCCTTGCAATGGAAAAATGGCCAAAGCAAATGTTTGCTTGGAACACAAAGCAGACTGCAGTTGATGCAGAAAGGCAACATTCAGACTGGAAGGAAAATGACAAATTTTCCTCATCTGTAACAAGTAAGGTGCCAGTGCAATTACTGCTACAACAGATGAGTATAGGCAGCAATAGGACATTACCTGAAACGCTATGCCTAATTCTGGCCCATTCAGGGAATATTAATTCCAACTGCCACAGGGTAAAGAAAGCCCAAGCCTACTGCTTAAAGAAGACCAGCAAGCCAAGCCAAAATGCTTATAGCCTGCCAAAACAAAGCAGAGAAGAAACAGTCTCTATCTCTCTCTTTAAAACGAGAGCAGAAGAGAAGAGCTATTTTAACTAACGGACAATATTGTGATAAGTACAAATGGGTATGAATTAGTCATGATTAATTTTGTCTTAAAGGCTGAGTAATGTTCATAGACTTATTACTAAAATGAGACTAGAAACTGCCTTCAGAGATCTCTTTTCCTTACAAGTTTAACTTGTACCTTGCTTAATATTTTTAAGTACCCTTCACTTGTCTGCAAGAGCAGGAGTGGAATATAATGACTCCAGAGATGTCACCCAATTCTAAGCCACAAACATTTGTTAAAAAGTTTCCAATCACTATTTTTAGTTTCCTGTGAAACAGTGGAGCTCGACTAAAGTACTTTAAACTCATTATATAAACTAACCCCCAAAATTTATTATACAGCTGCTCAAATCCCAGGCTCGCTTAGCTGCTATGCATCAGACTCAAGATCTGTTTGCTTCAGTGTAAACACAATTTTAGTTTGATATTCTCAGGAATCAGAGATTCTACAGTATTAAAAAATAACAGAATACCTGCTGAAAGTACAAGCTCTTTTCCTTTCAGAAGTGTTCAAACAAAAGCTTACAAAGGCATTGTAATAAAAGTTATAATACTGCTCACTCTAAGAATTTATTATGAAGCTGACAACACATTTCTGAAGCTCCAGCTCTTAAGACAAAGCAACAATTTCACAAAGTTGTATATTTTATTCTTTTGATTTTTTAAAGTCCTAAATGTGCAAAGAAGAAACCTGACAACATCAAATGTCAAGAGGAAAAATCCCCCATATGTCTTTTTACCTTCCGCAGTTTCTAAAATACGTGAGTGTTATGTGATGTCACATGCAAGTCAATATTTATTACCAGCTCTAATTCCAAACACATTTGAAGTATTCAAAGAGGTGTTACTAAATGTTCTCTCAAAGTAAGGAGGCGGGTGAAGAACTCAGATGAGACAGACACTGGATGTCAAACTTGAACAAATTCTGCTGCTCACAGAAAACATTATGAATCCTAAGGATTCTAATAACAACCTTTAGTCAGCAACTCTGTCCCACTATCCCAGAACTAAAAGCAGTGCTACACTCCCTTTACACAAAACCTCTCAAGAATACTGACTTCAGATCAGTAATATAGCTCGGTCAAGTCACAACTGGTACTTTACCTACCAGGTTAGTATTAAACTAAAGCATTTGAGAATCATTAAACATGCCAAGAACAATAAAATCAAACATGTCTTCCTCAGTACTTTGTTACCTTTCACTACATGGAAAGATTGCCAAGAAACCATAACATGTCCTCTGACACGAGGAAGACATGCACTCATCTAAGTGATTTCTGTGTTGGGTCTTTTTTTGTGGGAAACTGTTTTCACTGTTAGCGTGGAAGGGACACAATGGATGATAGCCCCCATAACCTGAGGAGCCTACATCCAGCTTTTGTTCATTGCCACACAGCTGGTTCAGGATCTCTTCAGGCAAGCTCACTTGGGAGAGTTATTTGTTCCTCACCACAGGAAGGTGTTGAAGAGGGTAAATCCTGGTGTCACCCAGTTTTGGCTTCTGCCTCATGGGGTCCCTCTGGCTGCTGCAGGCTGCAGAGATCAGAGTCATCCTCAGGCTGGGTCTGAAAGAGCCCTTACACCCTTCTTCCATCTCTTCCACTGGCAGAGGGAAGAGAGACCTGATAATCAGGGGATGACACACTGTTGTCACCCAGGGCATGGAAGGCCCAGTGTGTGAGCAGAACCAATCACTCTCTAGAGGAGCCTCCTCTACCAAGGTCAACTCAGGCAAGACCACTCACCACCAGCAGCTCCCTTCCTATGTGCCGTGGGGGCCGGGCCTGCTGCTGTGCCTCTGTCTCTACCTCTGCCACCCTCCAGCCCAGGTGAAAGCCAAGGGGACAGAGCAGGTAGAGAGATGAGCAGGCCTTCTGCAGAGGCTCTCCCCTTCACAGGAGCTCTGTTAAGTAACAGCACATCCAAAGGATGGTTCAACTCTGCTTGCTCACTCCACAAAACTAACAAAACTGCTCTTTTGCCCTTTGGCAAAGATGAACGTCCTACTGTCACACTATCACTAGATCCAACACAGAGGACATCATCTTTTGTGATAACAGCCTGCGCTTGTTTTAACAGGAAACAAAATCCTAGGAATGCCTCCAAGGCAGACCTAAAGAGTGAGAACAACCAGAGAAGCCAGCTGCTTACTGTTCTGTAGCTTTCTGTTCCATCCCTGGCAGCCCCAAGGCTGTTTGAACTCACACAAACTGGATATGGTGTTTAAAGGACAAAACACAGACAGGAGATAGCCAGAGCACAGCAGCGTCCACCCCAGATCTGCACTGTCACATTCACCATTTCCATCACTGAAAGCATCTGCTGCAACATCCAGCATTTCCTCTTCAGAGCCAAGATTTATGCTATCAGATATTTCTGTTGACCTAACCAGGCACCAATAAAAAATTAAATTGAAAACTGGTATAAAGAAAAAAAACAAAAAAAACCCCAAA
Source organism: Nicator chloris (assembly GCA_013400495.1). Taxonomy (NCBI): domain Eukaryota; kingdom Metazoa; phylum Chordata; class Aves; order Passeriformes; family Pycnonotidae; genus Nicator; species Nicator chloris. The sequence goes on along the minus strand of WAAE01043364.1, from coordinate 12,183 downwards.
CCCTCATAGCTCCCTTAACTAAACAAAACCCAAAAATCTCAAACAAAACCTCAACCTAAGCAACTCCTCACTAGCCAAAGGAAGCATATGCAAGTAAAGTACTTGCAAACCTGCTAAAACTGAATGAAAATTGTTAATCAACACAAAACACGTCAGCAAGTCACTTGGTTGCTTCAAAACCTAGGACTTCTGTATAGGAAACTGCCCAAGCCAAAATCCTGAAGCTCTATTTAAAGCCTGGCTAACTACTTCAGCTTTCTACAGCCTTGAAGAATTCTCTGGCTTTACGAACTGTGAAATAGCATTTGCTGCACTATTCCAGGTGGATAGACTTTAATGACTTTCTTCCACGTGATTAAATCAGAAGACAAGGAATCAATCACTTGGGCTTGTACATTCTGCATATTTTTCTACAAATCTCACCATTCTACCTCTCTGCTCTCCCATCTACCACAAAATCCAACTCTTGGCATGCTGAATGTGCAGTTTTTAGTGTCTGCTTAAATCCTCAGAAGTGAAATTGCAGATCACAAAACAGATACCCAGCACAGCAGGCAGTGCACCGATCTGCAGAGAAGAAGATACGAGCAGCCAAACATTCAGTTAAGGTTCTGAAAGAGGCAGGATTCACAAATGTTTACTATGGTGGATGAATGGGGCAAAGATAAGGAAAAATACAATACAATAGCCTTCAACAAGCTTGATATGAAACATATTGATTCAATTAGCACAGTAACTGTTAACTGCACCAAGTAAACAAATGGTTGAAGAAACTCGAAGTTTAAATGATTGAAGAAAAAAATCCCAAACAAATCACTTGTTTAAACTGAGTTATAGATTGAGCTCATCCCAAAACTGATTCAGCCATCTGAAATCAGGTCTCTAACCTAGTTCAAACCTTTCCCTGTAACTGATGAATTTCAACAGCTACTTTATTTTTCTTACACTATTCTCCAACTCAGGTGTCTACATTAAACAGATATCTTAAAAGACTGTTATGGGCATTTTTAAATAGATAAGTTACTCAATACTCCAAAACTGAAGTTAGTCACCATAAGACAAAAGCCATGGCAGAGCTGTAAAAACAAGAGTTTCACTGGGATTTATATCAAACTACATTCTTCCCAGATCGCCACAGAGTAGAATATACAAGCCTCAGCTCTCCAGAGAAAATGAAACGGATATGGCTCATATGCAAACCAAATCATCCTCGTTCCTCTTAACACCACCACACTCTTCAAATGCATTAATTTGAGTAGTCCAGAACACTGTAACAAAGTCTGGCATGCAGCCTTGACCTTTTAAGTACAACAAATAATTTTATTAGTTATATGTACAGACAACAGGGTACAACACTGCTGGTTAACTCAGTAGCATTTTCACATATGTTACATATACTCACATCATGCATATAAACAGTATGATTACTATCATCAATTTGATTCATTTCCATAGGAGGTTCATTTTGCTCCTTTCACAATATTAATTGATAGAAGGGTGGAAAAAAACTATTTAAATCTATTTAGAATTAAAATAAACAACACCATTCCGGGGGAAAAAAAATTCTCCTGTTCACTTCAAACAGCAACATGAAAAGAATGGCAAGAAACAAATTCAAACCCAGAAGTCCATGGTGAATTACTAATTCAACTGCAGGAAAATTCAACCGCAGTATTAGAAGCCACGAGCGTGGAAACATAACCAGAAGCAAAGTCAACTACAGCTCAAGAAACTCTGCTTCCGGTTGCTCTTTCTATCCTTATGCCTGCTTTTGGGCTCCACACCCCTCTTGGCTCACCTGCTTTCTTGGCATCTTTGGTATTTGCACTGTGTTCCCTCCTTCCCTCACCAACCCTGTCCCACGTGGGCCCTGAGCTGTACTGCTGTTCTCTTCCGAAGGCACACGCTGCAGCAGCTCAGAGCACGGAGAGAGCACCCCTGCTGCTCGCTCCTCTGCCATCAATACTGGCACCCTTGCTGCCCAAGAGGAATGAGGCCGAACCCTCCCTGCCTGTCAGCCAAGTTAATGATTCCCATAATGCACAGAAACTGAGTTTGGGTCATACACAGAGCAGAGACACCTCCCTAACACCAGCCAGGCTTCTCCTGCCAAGCTCAAGCAGAACAAACTCTTCACATCTTTTTAGGTAAATCATTGCAGAAAGACATCATCTTACCCCAAATCGCTCTGAAATGGTAGCTGACATTTCCTAAACGTATTCAGCCTGAGTCACAGTATTTGGAAAACTCATGCCCAAGTGGCTGAAAGTAACAAAATTTAAGATCCTGTTTTCTCCTCCTTTAGTTCAGAGGGGATGTCTACAACAGCAGAGGGCTCAGCTTTCACCATTGGACAAAAACAGCATCTCCTAAAGAATATATTCTTTGTGCTTCTTTTTCACCTCAGTTCAAGGACTGATGTTTTTGATATCACTAAACCAACTGGAATTTGACTAAGTGGGAACGCCTAGTACTCACTTCAGTCAATGAAACTGAAATTTAGGATGAAGTTTTACACTCTTGAGGAATATGGACTTGAAAGAAACTATTCCCTTCCCACACACACCCTTAAGTTAAGTGCATTTCCTTTCAGTAAGTAATTTCATTTGAAACCTTTAAAGAACAATGAACGCAAGCAGCAGTAAAACGTAAGAATGTACAACAGGTAAGCTTCATAACACCACTTTTTCCACTGTCTCTTTGCAAGCTTCTCACAAACTGTAACTAGACTACATTATTCACACGTTTTTAACAACATGAAATATACAAATATAAACCTTAAAAACTAAAGAAAACATTTGAATAGCATTCATGGCTATATTACAGCCTCCAAGGCAACAACAGTCTCAGCTTAGTTTGAAATCTTAAACAGAAGTTAAAATGTTTTAATCATTGTAAGCCACTAAGAACTAATTTCTTTAGGAAAAGAACTGAAGTATTTTTAGTATTTTACAATACTAAAAGTCAGACCAAATGTGTAATTTAAGTCACTAACACCAATCACATTTTTAAACTGCTGCATTTAAATATAATCTGCCCTGAGGCAGACAGTAAACTGAAACTTAAAAACACTGTCAGTTTTAGACTGCAAACATAACAGGTACATAAAATCTTCCATGACATTTGTGCTTACTTTATACCCCATGATAAAAATATAGCACCCATGGTAGAACGACATGATTGAGCAGACAAAATCTAGTATGCATGCAAATTAATACTTCTAGTAAGTTTGTTTGCTAGTAAAAAGAACTGTTACTTACTGCTATTTCTCTGCATGCAGACATGGAAATTCCAGTACCTTCTATCTGTTTTAAAGCATAATCTTTATCATCTTTCCTGTGAAGAGAAAAAGAAGTTTGGTTTGTTTTTTTTTAATTGCACTGTGAATTCAAAGTGAGCTCTTCAGTACCATTCAGAGATCAGTTTCTAATTAATACAAATTATGCATGTTGTTTTCTTTTCATTCTGTACTAGTTAAATGTCTGGATATCTATCTAAACTGTAAACTAAGCACAACACCTTGATAAAGTTAAAATATAAATCTGCTCTCATTAGATTGAGAATATTTTAAAACTTTCTTTTCTAAATGCAATGATTAACACCTCTTCCATTTCTTCCTTCTCTTATTAAAAAGAAAACAAACAAAACAATTAGCACAAACTAGAAATAAGCCTGGCTTTATCTCACATAAATATATTACTCTAAGATACAGTAAGTCTCACCCATATTTTAATGAATTCTTGAGCAGCCCAGAGTAATGCCACACTAAAACATCTTGTCTTTCCCCTAGGTACCAAATTGCACCTTTAAATTTTGTTCCTACCAAGGTAATTAAAAGGCCAAGTTTAATAAAAAAACTCCACCAGATGTTAGAGCAACCTGAAGAATCCGGAAGTGGATTCTAGTGGAAGGTGTCCCTGTCCCTGACAGAGGAGCTAGAACTGGATGATCCTGAAGGCCCCTTCCCATCCAAACCATTTTATGAGTCTATGAAAAGTTTGCTCAGCTTCAAACATACATAACACTTAAAAACAATACCATGACCTCTCTGTACTTCTACCAGTATGTACCTTAGAGTCACTTATTGAAATGCAAGCTTATTAGTAACTCCAGCTACCAAAAGCAGAATCAGGAAGAGATACACTGCAGCAAAAGAAGATACTGAATTCTTGCTCATTCTCAGTCTCAAAGACTCAAAACTTTTAAGAGATGGAGTGTTTGTCCTTCCCACTTGTGGGCAGGCATCCACAGGACTCCTGGGGGCATGACACTTAATAGTATTGCCTTCAATATTTGGAGCACTTGTATAGCCTCAAACCTCTAGGTTACATAAGAAGCCTTATTAATTTTTAATGAATTCAGCTTTCACAGCTGTGAAGAAGCCACCCTAAAAAAAAGAAATTCAACCATCCTTAAGGCAAATAAAACTAAGCTGTAGTTAAGGATTCAGAACAAATGCACTTGTTTCTTCCAACTCTCACCATTTGTAAAACTTTGAACTGCTTTATTCCTACCCAAACACACTTTTCCCTATTCATCATTACCTAGGGAAGAGAGAAAAAATTGGGAAATGAATGGACAAAATCTGAACACAGATAATGAGGAGAAAGAACAAACAGCAAGCGGACAAGAGAACATTTCCGTAAGGGGCCAATTACACGGATGCAGCGAGATAAAAGACAAGAAAATATATAGCATTTGACACAAAAAAGGAAAAAAATAATAGGGAAGGCAACTATAGAAGGTATTAAGAAGTTTCCATGTAATGAAACCCTAAAACTTGCCAGCCTGGAAGAGAAAGAGCCAATGCTGAGCACAAACACTTAGGTGACAAAACAAGGTGTGACACAACCCCCCAGAGTGCACACCTCTGCACAACTCAGATGAAAACAAGTTACATGAAGCCCCAAACCAAGAAACCATTTTCATACTAAGCACATAACTGAACTGTGCAACTCATGACGTAAGAATACTACAGGGATCAAAAGCATAAACAGATTTAAGATAAAATTACACAATTTCATCTTTTGATGATCTTTGGTAATTTGATTTTGAGATCAAATTAACACAAACCCATGGTGGAAGGAAGTTATGCAGCACTCCATGAGCAGCTTCTGAACATAACCTCCAGCTGATTTATCATCTAGATATGATAAATCCAGAGATTTCCACTGCTATTGATGGAAAAAGAGGGCAATTTTCTCACCTAAAAATTGTTTTACCCTCTATCTGCCTTAGCTAGCAATGGCTGGCTAACCAGCTGTTGCTCAATAGAAATATGAAGCAGAAAGAACTGGATTTTACGTTACTCTCATTGCCCTATGTGCTCATCTTACTTAGTTTTGAGGTGTTTGGAGAGCTCTATTTCAGGAGAAGCGCTACCACACAGCTGCTACTCTTACATGCATTACCACTGACAGAACAGGGAACAAAATGGGTCACACTAAAGGTTCCTCTCATTGCCCTGTTGCTTATCTGCTTGGATTTCAAGGTATTTGAAGAACAAGTCAGTATTAACACGAGGTACTACCATAAATCTGGTAATACTACAAGTACTTCTGGTAGCACCATCTACAATGAAGCATGCCATACATTTAAGATGGCACAACTCTTTTTAATTGGTCAAATTTTTGCCAAATTAAATCCGGACTAAAAACTTATATACCAGATGGCAGACCTTCTCTGGAAATTTTTAGAAAAAACCCCTTCAGCTGTTTCCTAGAACAAAATTGGAATGAACCATTCCCTTGCTTTGCTCTGCCCAGGTGCTGCATGTGGGAACCCAGACCAAGTGGCCTCTGCTGGGTCCTCAGCCTCCCCACGCAGTCTAGAAGAAATAGAAGCATGGCAAAAAGAAGGAAAATAAATTAAGTTTAGGGATAAAGCACAAGTTTTAGCACCATGCTGCACTCTCCTCCAGAATGAAAAAAAAGAAAATAACCAAAGGCTTCTAAGACTTAAATTCTCTCAACAGGGCTCGCAGAGTTGAGACACAAAGTAAGAAACCAATTCCTAACCCACTCCCAACATCTGTTCTACTCTGAAGCTTCTAAAACACCATGGTTACCCCACTACACCTCATGCACCAGCTCTTCCATTTACAGGAGTAGGAACATCCTACTGTTACCTTTAAGCCAAGTGATATTTTCTTTGTAAAACCCAATGTAATTCTTTGGGAGCCAAGGGAATTGGGGGAATACTTTTTAAAGGGAGTGGTAAGAGTTCGCATGAGTGCCAAACACAATGACCAAGTTTATTCTACAAAACTTAAGAAAATATTTTGCCAATAGTCCGTTTAGAATCATAATGCAGCCCAATCCTTCTCCATGATTTTGGACATAGGCAATTTCCTTCTCCGAAAATAAAGAGATTCTTGAAGATGAAGAGACATTCAAAGACAAAACAGAGAAAATAAAAAGCAGTAAGTAAAAAGAAAAAAAAAAGGGGAAAAGTCCTGTTTATAAACATCTTCCACAGCCAACTGTGAGTAACAAAATGGGCCACTTCGCAGCCTGCATTTTAAGGGCACAGTAAGACTCAATTGAACTACATTTCTTCTTTCTAACAGAGAGCTCATGTTGGGAAAATCTGTTCTCTTTCCCTGCTGCCTGGAATTAAACATTAAGTAACTTCAGCAGCTCCTCCACCTACCATTAGGCTTAGAAAAGCTGATCAATCTGCAAACTTATTTTCATACCAATTTATTCTTACTTTCCTGCACTTGAGTAGGCTGAAAGCTTCAACTCTGTGGTGCTCCCCAGTAGTAACATGCAGCATGAGAGCAAAAAGAATAAGAAAACTCACTCTGTACACTGCTGCTGACAACAGCAGTATTTACTGTAGTCACAAACCAACTACATAACCTTGTGGAAAATCCTCAGAGAGACAACACTAACATCAGAGGCGTAAACTTGAAAAAAAATGGTTACTCGCAACACCACTTCCAGATTTTAATGACAACAACAAAAATACCTACTAAATTACCATTAAAAAGTATAAAAGGTGTTGTTCTTATAGCTTGAGCCAAAAAATTGCCATCTTTAAGGATTTCAACTTTTTATTATAATGCTGCTTCTAAACATCGCAGTTTTTTATGTTCTACTGAATTTGGAAGTACAACGGCATCATAAGAAATATTCGGCCTCTGGGAGAAAAAAAACCCTAAAAAAAAAATCTGTATATACATAAAAGAAAGGAGGCCTATTACATAAAAGGTACATTTAAAAAATGGTTATTTCATCTCACATACCAAAAATATTGTAGAAATGTATTGACACAACACTACAATATACTCTTTATTCGGATCATCAGAACAATTCAAAATTCATCTGAGTAATAAATATAACAGAATAAAGTACCAAAGTCTTTAAATCAGTGATGATCACTCTAAATTCACATTACAGTTAAAAATCTCTACTTCAAAAGTAACATGTTACAATGTAGGATTTGTTTTGTCTATAAAGAAGGAGATGTAAAATCTGACTGCGCCTAAATACTGGAGGGAAACAGGCACCAAAGTTTTCAACCACCAAAGGGAACTATAAATGCTGTATCTCTTCTACAGAAAACTCTAAGAAATCTCTTAACTGTTTATGCTTCTTATTCTCTAAAAAATAAAAAACCTGATAATGAAAGATAAACCTACTAATAAAACATGTATAGGCTTTGGGTTTTTTTATTTCTACATGTTAAATTATGAAAATCAAACACAACAGCAAAGAATGGCATTTAGGAGACTTGACATTTTTATTTTGTGCCATCATTCCCTGCCTCTTCTCCCAAGTCACAGCAGTGGTAATTTTTCGTTTTGTTTTTAAATAAATTAAAATCACCCTAGTCATACAAGAGATCCAATGAAGTCTACAGGAATTAGTAATTCATATTACTACTATAAATGTGCAAAATGCAGTTTTTGAAACTGAAAGATTTAATACTTTTATACTAAATGCCCATGATATAACCACAGCAAACATTTAAATACAAACCATAAGAACACATAATTTTTTAGAAAGCACAGCAAGATGAGGACAGACCTAGTACCCATTCAAATGATGACTTGCAAGAATAGACTTATCTGTTTCCTCTTCCAATACGACACTTGTGGCACCAAGTAATCTTGCTTATTCTTGCAGAATAAGTTATTTAAACCAGGAGCTCTACTTGTTTTGCATTTTGTACCCTTTAACTACCAAGCCAGTGTGTTGGAGAACCAAGGGGCAAAGGACACTAGAAGCTCAGGTTCTCAGTGCATCTCAGTGCCCTCTTGGCATCAGTTTTCATGTCACAGTACCCTTGCACAACTACACATTCCCAACACTACTGGCATGGTCCTGGTGAAAGGAAATAGAGGAAAACCAAATTAGGGATTATGTCAGCAAATTGGACACACTCAAGCCCACGTGACCAGGTGGGCTGCATTCAAGGGTGCTTAACAGTGCTGGCAAATGTCATTGCAAAGCCACTGTGTCATCTGCAAAAGGTCACGGTGCACACCGGCAGATTCCTGATCATTGGAAAAGGGCAAATATCACAACCCTCTTTGAGAAGGGCAAAAAGGTTCAGTGATATTATGGCTCAAGCAGCCTAATCTCTGTCCATGAAAAGGTTATGCAGCAAACCCTCCTTGAAAGCTATTTTCAGGCCTATAAAGGAAAATAAATGACTGGGAACTAGCAAGGATTTTCTGAGAGTAAGTTGTGTCTCACCAACCTGAGTGTCCCATACAATGAGAGGAACAGCTGTATAGGCAGTGAAAAAGTACTGGATGTCACCTTGACATTAGCAATGCTTGTGACATGATCTAATCATACACGCACAGCCAAATTAGAGAGCCTGGACAGCAAGCAGCTGCATGGAGCTGAACTGCTGGGGTAACTCTCAACAAGCACAAACTGCCTTCATAACTGAAGAATGCAGTAAAATTTAAATTTACTAAGGGTTATTGTCACAACAGCTGAGAATGAGGAAAGTTCCAAATTGTAAAAACATTTAAATGCACGGAACCCGGCAGTTACCACTGCATACCTTTCAACGTACAATGCTGAGCAGGTATAACTCTGCAGAATGAGATGTAACAGTTTTCTGTGAGGATAGAAGGTAATAGTCAAATAGCAAAAATGATGTGCATCAACAGAAAATGAAATGTACAGGAAAAAATGGATACTAGCTACTGGGTATAAGAGCTGAGAAGTCACACTATAAGCACCTGACTTCCCAGGAACACATTTAGGTCAAAACTTTTGTCAAACTAATTAGCACACACAGTCAGTCTCATCACTGACCCTGTACCTTCAGATAATGCTAAAATAAAGAACAAAATCTTATAAATCATTCCCTCAAAATATCTGAGCTAACAGTGATGCAGTGATAATCACTTCATCTTCTTGTAATTTTCTTTTCACAAAACCTTCTGGTTTTCATGTATCAAAATGTTTTCCAATTATGCTGACAAAAAGAACTGAAAAATAACAAGATGTTTTGCCTGCTTTGAGTCAAATGGTTGCCGCTGAAACAAACCCATCTTCATCCACACACACTCCTGTCCTTTGCACTAGAGCCCAGGCACTCATTTTCTGATGGAGATGAGCTTGTTCTGAGTTTATTCAGAAAGGTATTTACATATTTTCCTATGGTACACCTTCTGACCCATTAGTATGTCAAAGTGGCCTGCTGAATGCTCAGAGAACACCAGAGTTACCTACAAACAAGGAGACAGAGGAGAAGTACAGAAGTTCCTGTCCACATTTAAGATGAAGTTAGATTATCTTCTAAGCAGGACTTTTTTTCCACATTAACCGGGTGCAGTACCTGCACATTTGCCAGAAGGCTGCAGCTAAGTGCAGCAGCCCCTGCAGAAGTCATTACCATCACTGGAAAAATTCACCATAGCTAAAGCCACGTATTTTTCGAAATATGGAAACAGTAAGAACTAAGATTATGTTCTTCTCTTATAGAGGTTTAAGAAGGACTTGAAAGTTATTTTACTTCTACTGATGCTCTATGCATACTATGAATACAAATTTCCAAAAGTTGATTATTCCACAAATACTTAATTTTACAAGGGCCACTCATGCGTTTGTCTTGTGAGCACATTTCAGTTAAACTGGCTAAAATAAAATGGACCAAACCAAATCAGAAGACAAACACTAGCTCAAATTACTGCTTCTTCATTTGACTGAACCTAAAAACATTTTGAAAAATGCAGCAGTTCTAGTAACATGCATTAAACTTACAGGAAATACGTTAACATTATCTTCTCTACTATAAACTGTGTGCTACACAACCAAAGGATGACTATTTTTAAAAGTTCAGATTTATTCAAGCCCGGAGTATTTAAATGTATTTACAACCAGCTTAAAGTTTATCCCATCATAAATTCTAGCTTGTTCCTTTCAAGGAAGAAATCTGCCAAAAATGAGATAAAATCCCAGATTTTGTCATGAAAGCCTCTTATGTATTAATATATGAGAAAGGATTATGAATAATACAACCCAGTCAGAAAATCTGTGAATCTGAACTATTTTTTTACACATTTCAGTTAAAAAGACTAGTTTACAACTCTTCTCTACAAAGTTACCTGCAAAGAGCACACAATGATAAAGGAACATCTCTTTCTAGGAAGAGAAGGGAATTAAGTGCAGCTGGTACTAGTTAATCTGTAGATGAGAATAAACTCAGTTCATAAAATAGTGTGACTTCTTACATATTTGTCCTTGCCACTAAAAGCAGCATCTTCCACCCATTCTAATACAGATGCCAGCGTCAGGACCTCTTTACAATGTCACACACTCTCAAGAGCGCCCACTCCCAAGGGAAGATTTCAGACTGCTTCCCTATTTCTACAGAAATAAATGTTACTTACTTCTTCAAATTCAAATGTGAGATATCCAAAAAAATGTAAATAAAAATGCATGGAAGCATGTTTAAAATAAACTAACAACCCCCCAACCACAAACAAACAACCAAAAAAACCACCACTCCCCCCAAAAAAGGTGATGATCAACTGTCTAGAATCCACTAGAGATGAATGGATTCTCCAAACAATACAGCATCCCACAAAACTTGCACATTGCAAAACTCAGAAAAATTGACAGAAACTTGGTATTTCATTTAAAATACCTTGCTGTTCTCTCCTTTCTCTTCTTTTTCCCCGAGATGCAACAAAAACATGTGCCTTAATGCTAGGCATTGAATATCTTGCAAGTTTGTCAATAAGTTCTAGCTGAATTAAACATTAAACTTAAGGTCTAGCAGAAAGATCATATTAAAAATGTAAACATTAAACAATCTAGCAGAAGAACAAAAAACAGACTTCTCTCTAAGGCAACATTTCAATACGTTTGCATGGTAAGAGTTGGGTCTTTTCACCTCCTTTTGAAGACATGTACATGATGCACAGAAAAAGCAGAGGCAAGAGACAGCATTTGCAAAAGCAGGGAAAAAAGAGTTTGTGCTCTTCATTGTTGCTATTAGCCTGCTGCTGCCCCCCTGCCCCATATAGCATATCCCGAAAGAAAAGTAATGCTTCAGAACGCCTGAGTCTTGTTAACACTTTAATATGCAATTTTAGACACTGTGTGCATTAATAAAAGGCAAAAAGGAAAATCTTTGCAAAAGGATAGAAGCATATAAGGTGCACAGTTTTTCACTGAAGCTGGTTTCATGGACTCAGACCTAATTTGACAAGATGTCATGTGAAAATAAAAGCCCTTATTACTCACCAGAATGCTAACACAAAGAAATTAGTCCAGGGGAAAATGCATTAACAGAACTGTATTTATTATACATCTAGCTACGGCATCAATATTTCTTCCATTCCCAAAATACTTAGGAGAACATGGCAAGATCGCTGGGCCAGAACAGCATCATTATTTTTATCAGATAGTAAGGCTCATGCTGAGAATACTTCCTACTTCAAAATAAATCCTCCAATAATCAGAGCTTTTAATGGGTAAAGAAAAAGTAATTTCCAAAGCTGGAGGGAAAACCATCAACAGCAAACCAATAAACACAAGGGTTTCTGAGACATCTGATGTGGTGAATGGCAATTACTGATTCACTTTTTTCCTTCTGTTCTTAGATTTATTTTTTTTAAATTAATAACTTTTGCCACAACATGTAGTTTGGCAGGAAGTTCAAAGCAACCAAGTAAATTCAATGATGCACTGTACATGAGGTTCTTCT
>WAAE01043282.1:0-12927 GCA_013400495.1 Nicator chloris | reverse complement strand
CTGATTCTGTGAGGGGTACTGGAAAAATAAATACTAGGTTTAAAATCTCTTTTGATTCCACTTCAGCAGTTTTTTGGTAATGATTCTGCTACCTAAGCACCTAAGCATATTCTTTTCACCATTTTGTTTTCTGTTATCAGTCAAGTTCTCAAGAACAAGTTTGAGGTGGAATTATGATCATGGACAGCAGGAGTATAGCTCCTTGGAAAAGAAAGTTTTCTATAGTCTTTTCAACGATCCTTAATTGGACTCACAATTCTTAACAGCCAAGCTTTTCAACTGTAGAATCAGTTAGTCATTACTCACCAGTAAAAGTAAAAACAAGTACTCGTGTAGTAATTAAGTTAGTGTAACTTGGCTAGGATTCTTCGCTTGTGCTCAGAGCAGGAGTTTATGCTTGCCTCTTTGGTCTTAAACTCTTAGCTGTCCTTTGGAATGTACATGTCTCAAAATACTCAGAAATACTTCATACCTAAATCTAAAAGCTTTAAAAAGTTTATTGGGTGCTGACAAATCTTCACGTAGGAGTGCGGTTAGCTCAAAGCTTAGGTGTTTTAGAAAACAGCTTATGTTAGTATCATGGTATTTAACAAGTATAACAAAAATGTAATTGTAAGATGTCCTAGCTTGATCCCACTATCACTAGTAACTAGAAAAATCTGTATTTAGGGTCCTCTGATGCTTTAATCACTGCAGTTGGGTAAAGTGTATCTGTTGAGTCATTGACACAGGAAAAATATGTCCTCAGTAATCCTCGTGTCACATGTCCTGAGTATGAGATACTCAGTGTCAATCCACGGGCTGTTTATTTTTATTTCTCCTATTGAGCAAACCTGTACTCAGAAAGCTGATGTTTTTACTGTTGCTTTTGCTAATCCTTGTAATTTAGTGGTAACATGAGCTGTAATTGCAGTTCAGCTGGTAACTGATAGTTCTCTTTCCCCTGGCAGACCTGGGAAGATCCAAACCATACGGATAACCTTACAGGATATTGTGGGGATAATGATCCCATTGACGTTTGTGAATTAGGTTCAAAGGTTTGTATTTATCAGGATTAATTTAATTTATCAAGGTTAACTTAATAATTTGGTAGCAACTGTTGAAAGAGAAGGTCAGACAGAAAACAAGAAAAGATGTGTTAATAATGTCAGGGACTGACAAAAGTATCAATAGAGGATCTAAGGAGAGAATAGGTAAGGAAGTGGTGGGTTTTTAAAAAGGAGGGTTGAAAGTAGGATTTGGTAAAGTCTTTGTACTAGTTAAAAGGGAAAATAAAAGAACAACATCCTGAAGTTGTGTGGCTGGACAGTAAGTTTTGCGTGAAGGAGGTAGGGGTTAAGATTTTTGGGGAAGGAAAAGATTTATTTCTTTTTTCCCTTTTAGCAGTACTGGAGCTAGGAGTAGGTTGCTGAAAGATGAGGAAATGAGACAGCATCATACACATTAGAATTACAAAGTCAGACCCACAAAGGAGGTAGGTTTGAGTTTACTCATGAGTGCAAACAGAAGTAGATCCTCTTTTCTAGAGAAGACAGGAACCTGCTGCAGTGTTGCAGAGTTACAAGTCATGGAGTGGATAGATGAAAAAGAGGTGCAGCAAACACCATTAGTAGGTATAAAAGAAAGGTTTAGCTCACTGAAAGAAAATTGTATATATCTAGAGGCAGCAAAGAATGGAGCAATGCTGTGTATCAAAAATGGGGTTATGAAATGGATGAATTGGAAAGATGGATCTCTTAGGATATTTAGGTAAGGGGAAATTTAATTGGTGACCTCAGTGAAAGTGGCTTTATTTGGGGTAAGAAAACTAAAGATTCACTTCAAGGGATCCAGAAAGAGTCAAAGAGGAAATGTTAGCTGGCAGGGAGAAGGTTCCAAAGAAAATGCAAAAATTGTTGTGTTGGTATTTCTGGGGGAGTGCTGTGTGTTTGTGTGTATATATTGGAGTCCAGAGGATGGAATAGCACGACAGAAATTAGGACCCTGAGTTCAGAAAGTACAGAGTCAAGGGACAGGAAGAAGTTAAAAATGAGTATGAGACACTTCTGACTTGCAATTTGGAGGGAAGACCAAGAAAGATTGGGGCAACTAGGCTAAAAGGGAAGGAAAAAACATTTAGCTACTTGTCTACTTAAATAAATGCTGACTGGAGAATTGAAGGTTGGAGAATAGTAATGGTGGGAGAAAGATCTGCAAACTCAGTACATATCTCTTTAGTATTTCTAGCCTATCTTGCAATTCTGTTACAGCCTGCTGGTCAAAAAAGTAAAACTATTTTTTTTCAAGGTAAAAGAGAAATTCTATATGTTGTTTTCCAAATCTTTGTGGCATTACATTCTGTTTCAGATTCGTTCTTCTGGTGAGATTGTTGAGGTGAAGGTCTTGGGTGTTTTAGCTCTTGTTGATGAAGGAGAGACAGATTGGAAGATAATTGCCATCAGTGCAGATGACCCAGACGCTCAGAAAATCCATGGCAAGTATCTTTGTCTTAATGCAGTTATGTCAGAAACTTGCTCAGCAGAATGGTACCCGAGTTTAGGCTACTCAGGATAAGAAGAAGCAGACAGTGGAAAGGCAAGACTTTTGGCTTTTTGTTGTTGTTTAGGTCAGGTGCCTCCTTCAAGGAGTGTATAAGCACTTTTACACTCAACTTCTAAAATGGTTTGCCTGGATTTTCAAGAGGATACGTCATGCAGAAAGTCTAATGACTTCTGAAACACAACTGCCTTAGCAAGTGACCTCCAATAATTACAGTCTTATCTCCTGTGCAATAGTGCATATTTACCCACTTGCATTATGTAGTACACAACTGTTTTCCTTTTTGAAACTGTTTGTTCCTTTTATATTTGCAGATGTTGTGTTGAATTCTAAAAAGGCTGTACATTTCCAATGTCTTGCTATTTTTAAGAGGATTGCTTCCAGAGTTTGTTGCTTAGTATGAATAATTAGGTTTCACCTTTTAGCTTGAAAATTTGCAAAGTAAACTGCTAATGCAGCTCACCCTAATCAGCCTTGATGATGACTAGCTGTGCAGGGGGAAATATCCTACTCAGACTTGTCCTCCCTGTGATCATCCTTCTGGTATCCAAATGAAACTTGACTACTGAAGTGTGTCCATGTGAATAGCCCGTGAGATGTAATGCTGATTGCAGATGTGTTAAAACTGCAGGAAGTTTTTACAGCACAAGTAAAGTGCAGTTTTTCTCTGGATAAATGGAGGTTTGCTTCCTCAAATGGAATATTACTGGAAATCATGAGAATTAAGTGAGAAGGTTCGTCTAAAAGTGATTGTTAGAAACCAAAAAACCATATATGCCATCAGGTATGTACAGTGAGAGCCTGCCCTTTGTTGGTAAGGGAGCACCAAGCTGCAGAGTGGCCTTTCTGTAGCAATGTAGCAATCCAGTAGCTTTTTGAGGAAGTGTGTTTCTCAGCCTTTGAGGTTTTTTCATGGTTTCTGAATGTCACTAGACTAGCCTTTCATTCTCAGTTTTCTTGCAGGTTACTTTCACATGGAGAATACTTGACTTGTGGGGAAAGAAGGGGAGAAGAGGAGATGAGGAAAAGGAAACTCTTGGGTTGATGCTGATTAAAATCATTGGGCAGATGAATTACTGCATAGTGTTTATGACTCTTTAACTACTTTGACAGTTAGAGATTAAGAAGTTCAGCTTAAGGAAAGAGTAAGTAATAGTTTGCTGTTAATGTCAGTATCAATTTAAACCACTCTGTATTGTGCAGTAAAATGCAATATAAGTGTCAGTAGTTAAAAGTGAATAGCACTTCATTTCTAGACACTGTTGTGCTTAAAGACTTACCTTTTCTCCCTAGCAGTTCCTGAGAGAATGTGGTCAGAAAAGTGGGTGAGAGAATTCAGAAGGAGTTTGCTAAAGCAGGGGGAAAACGGTGGCAGTTTATTCCAATATTATTTATTAATTGGGGTTAACTGTATTTGAAAGCTCTCTCTGGTTTTTTGGTTGGTTTTGGGTTTTTTTTTCCCCCAGGTAATGACTGATTTATATCAGCTCTATTACAGTTTATTTAGGAGGGGAGAAGTAAGAGCTGTAGTCTCAAAAGAAGTGGGAGGAATGGGCAAACCATTGGCTGTAGTTGATTCCTGTGTGCATCCTTTCTTAACAGGGAATATGTGCAAAACTTCAGGAAGAGAACTGTCCTGAGATTCAGAGAAGTGTAGAAATACTTACCCAGTTTAATATGATTTCCCTTTGGGTTTGGAGTTGCAGCCCAAGATTTACAAAAGAAAGAAAAGGGGGAGGAAAAAAGCCCCCATCTGCTTTCAGAGAACATGACTGGCTTGCAGTGTTTAACAGCAATCATTCTTCAGTCTGAAAACAAACAAATCTGTCAGAGCAGGCAGTACAATATGTCCTTTTATACTTGTTTTTCCCCCTTCCCAAAGTTGTTAATTATTTCAGCATAAAGGGATGGCAGCTAGGATAAAACCGGTCTCTTCCTCTGTAATTGATGTGCTGCTGTGTTACGGAGGTGGCCTCCTGGGGAAGATGAGGCTAAGTGTTGCCTTCTAATCCTGTCCAGTCACTTCTGTATCATTTGTTAAACATTTCCAGCTGCACTGAGAATCATCACATTTGCTTTCAGCTCAGTATGTGCAGAGCCCCCAGTGAACATTTGGAAAAGATAATTCCAAGACACCAGAGCGGTGATTACTTGCAAACCCCATCTTGAGCCCGCACCATGTGTTAACTCCTCTTGCCTCTTTAAGCACACCCCAGGTACCTGGGATATTCTCCTTCCGGGATTGTGATCGTTCTCATAAGTGCAATTGATTTTTCTGAGACTTCACAGAACTCAGAACTGAGAAGTCACAACTTCTGAGTGCTTCTCATTATTTATTCATGGCACTCCACTGGACTGTGTCCTGCAGGCATTTATTGATAAATACTGGTTTAAATTGGAAACCCTGCCTAGAACTCTGTCTTTCACACAGAGCAGTGAGAAATTCTTGTTCACAGTGGCAAAACCCAGGAATGATATGCCATGCTTAGCACCTGTTTAAGTGGGAACTGTGTCATCAATAGGGCTAGAAGGGTCTTGCTGTCTTTTTGGACTGACTTTGTAAGGTAATCTGAAATAATAGCACTTAATTCTGGTGAGCATGGGGACAATCTCTCGCCAAATACAAACTGTATGTCAGATGCAGATGTCTATGTGAGAAAGTTTCTTTAATACTACAACTAGACATCTTCAGATTTATCTATTTCAATAAGATCTGTCTTTGTGGCTGTTGTGTTTCTGCTCAGGCAGTTTATAGGCAGATGGCCATTAGTGGACCAGTGGAGCAACTTTAGACCAAGAAATTTGGAGAAAGGACCTAAAAGCTTCTTGCAGACTGAAACACTAAATCTTGGTGTTTAGTGTTGGCCTGATTGCTTTCTTTGTTTTGTTGTTGCTTTTTGTTTGCTGCTTTTATTTTGGTAAAATAGGCAGAAGGAGAACTAAATTATTGGAATAGAAAGGTTGCTTGTCTGCTTATCTCATAGTTTGGATTGAATTTAATATATTAGAGTACACTTGGATATCTGATGTGCTTTACTAGTTTGGGGTCAGAAGGGGTGAGTGATACTTTTGTGCTGTGATTTGGTCTAAATGTATGTGGCATCTTCATGTTGGACAAGAGGTTTTCAAGATCACTGGCAATGGATGCAAGAATTGTGTTTGAAGCAGCTTATGAAGTCTGACTTTCAGAAGGTCATCTTGCCCTCCTTCAGCAAATTGGACTAATTGTGTATGCTGGATGGCATTTTGGAGGTGATTTACTGGTGTGGAATCTTAGCAGCCATTTTTGCTGCCATTGCTCACTGGGAGGATGCCAGGATCTATTCAACAGCAGTTGGTGAGGTCTGCTGGCTTTGTTGTGCTGCCGTTTGCTGGTACTGTGTAGTTAACTGTGCCGTGTTGCCATGCTGCTTTTACAATGTGCATCTCAAGGTAGGGTTTAGTGATCAAACCCTAAATGGCAAAACTAAGGCATATTGTGTATTTTATATCATATATTGTTACAGACCTTTGCATGTGAGTGTATTTATTCACAGAGAAGCAGCAGAGGCCCAGAAGACTTTTGTTGTGGATTTGTGTAAGCAGTCAGTATAAAGAAATTAATTAAAGGCTCCCCTCCTACCCCCTGCACAAAATACACCAAATGCCTTTATATGGAATGTAGCTGCTGCTTCCTGTAAATGTTTATAAGATGTTATTAAAAACATATGTCCTCTCTTCCCACAGACCTTGTTTAGAAAGCTTGCTGTAAACATGTTGTTTTAGCTTTGCTTGCAAGAAGCAGCATCTGTTGTACTAAAAATGGTAGTTTTGTACAAATACTTTTGTTGCTCTCTTCTGTAAAGCCAGCTAGCATTGGGATCTGCATTCACATTGGCTCACTCCCTTGACAGAGTGCTAGCAGCAGTTCTTGGTGCCAGCCTCTAGGGATTTATCTGATTGACACTGAACTGCAACCCTGAATGTGATCCACTGTCTCTTTTTAACCCTTGGCACTTTGGTGCCCAGAAAAATGAGACCTATGGTTGTATAGCAAAATTCCCACTTAGAGCCCCGTGGGGACATGCTGATAACGTACCTGCAGGAGCCTGACCTGCTCTGCCACTTTGAGCAGGGCTTGCTGGCAGAGATGAAACTGCTTTGGGCCATGTACATGCTTGCTGCTCCCAAACCTGCCCCGTTTAACATCAGTGTGAGTACATATCTGTAAGGGAAGATAAGCAGTCAAGGTCAATAAAGTGTCTTAACAGTGTTTACTGCAGAAAAGACATCTAAGTTGTTTGCTTTTTTAAAAATCATAATAATTTGAAGCTATCCTCTTTAGAGATTAGTGTTCTAAATTATTGTACTGCTTATTGTAATATTTTTTTTTTACCTTTCTTTGCATACTTTTCTGTTTTCTGAGTGTGGTTTTTCTCCTTTCCCCCCAATATCCCAAAGAGGCTGTTTAGATTTCAGTGGAAGACAAACTGTCTTTCAAGTTTTTCTATGGTGTCTTTTAATGAACTGAAGAGGTGGCTGTTGAGTGAGTGAGTGATGCAAGAGCTGCTGTTTTCCTTGTATTTGGTATTACATGCTGACTTCACAGCAACAGTGTTGATTCTTTTCTGGGGTTTATTTTGTTGCATTGTTGCACTTTTTTCTTCTGCTTGCTGCCAACTTCTGTTATAATACAGGTGTTCTGGAGTTTTTTGGTTTTTTTTTAATCAAGCTTTCAAATTTTGTTTGATGTTCTGTAGCTGTCCTTTATTGTGAAGAATAGTGAAGCATAGGGATGAAGGAAAATACCTTGCAAGGAACCCAGGAAATAAAGGCAACCAATGCCCCCTTCCTAAGTCCTCAAAACCAGAATATACAGCATCCGTATAATGCTGTAGTATGGTTATGTTTAGTCATTTTACTTAGGCAAGGTATTTTCCAGTAGAGAGAGTGTGAAATTCAGGGAGATAATTCTATCCATGAGGATAGAATCTCTGACAAAAAGGATATAATGAAAGTCTACACCAAAGCCTATCCTAATATTTGAGTCCTTCCAATATGTATAAATAAAACTTATTTATAAGACACAACATATGGAGAAAAGTACCAAGTGCCAGTTAGTAACTGTAAAGCACTTTCAGTGAACAGTTTTTATAGAAGTAGGAGGCAAATAACCAAGTAGGGGGAGTGGAGAAGCAGAGTTAGGAGAGACATTTGCTGGAACAGGAACCAGAAAAAAGGAGCAGCAGTGTGAGAAAGTATGCTTGAATTTAAGTAGTGTCTGGAGTTTGTCCACTGCTGGGAGCCAAGGAAATTGCTGCAGCAGCCTGGTTTGCTTTACAGACTCGAGATACTGTCTCTTCAACAAGTGTTAGTTATTGTGAATTCAAGCCTCACAAGAGGAGATGACAACGGCTCAAGTTGGAGGAGGGATGTTCCCTTGCTTGGAGAGAACAGGATGATACATGGGAGTCCTGAAACTGATTTGAATTGGAGCTGCAGTTTTATTAGTGCCCAAA
Organism: Nicator chloris; assembly: GCA_013400495.1. Lineage (NCBI taxonomy): Eukaryota > Metazoa > Chordata > Aves > Passeriformes > Pycnonotidae > Nicator > Nicator chloris. The sequence continues at coordinate 4,891 of WAAE01043282.1, read as the reverse complement.
TGAAGCATTCTGCCTCGAACAGAGATCCCACCCTTTTCTAAATCATTCCTTCTTGGTTGGTCTCGCCCACCCACCCTAGTGAAAAGCTTCTTGTGCTCTTAAACACGTATTTCAGCTAGAAAACCTGCCTCTAGCACAGCCTTATGTGCCCTTGCTTTTTTCTGGGATTCTGCCAGTGAAATTCCCTGATCTCCTACAGATGGCCAGCAGCCAAGTTCCAAATGTGTTTTACTCTGAGCCCATAAACACGTAGCCCTGTTAAGTGTGTGCAAAGCAAAAATTTACATGGGGTTCTTCAAAGTTTTGTGTTTTATTCTTTGGGTAGTAGCAATGCAGTGGAATTTGGGAGTGGCATCTATAACATGCCTATTAACACTCAGAATGTCTTCTGACATAGGTCTGGCCTTGCAGTTCAGTGAACATGTCATCTCTCTTGGTGGTCTACTGAGAATTGAATGGCCTGTAGCACAAGACCTTTTCTCTTCTCTTCTCTTATTGTTCTCTTCAGAAATACTTCCATGTCTTTGTTCAGGTTCACAATGAAATTTTAAAAGACATTTAGGTGCTTAAAGATGGAAAGCACATGACTAGGTATCAATTCTGTGGACTAAGCAACTCTGATTTTATAGGACTGGATAGACAGAGGAGTATCTTAGCAGAAATCACTGCCAACCAGATGTCATCAAGTGAGGCATATCTATGGGAAAAGATAATGAAGTAACCAGGCAGTATTGGGAGAGAGCAAGAAGGAATAAGGAAGGAAGACATGAGCGACTGACTTGCAAAACACTAGAGGAGAGTAACACCACAGAAGGTGGCCGGAGCAGAGTGAAGTTATGAAATAGTTGGTAGACTACAGCAGTAAAATGTCAGCTCCCATTTCTATCAGAACTGACTGTGGAAAGGAAATAGATTACACCAGATACAAAGTATTTGGCTTCTGGGATGGACAAAATCCTTTATTACATCGAAATAATTAGAAAAGTGTTGAAAGCTTTTCCATATGAACATGTTGCCAGGGAGTTCATATGTTAAGGGGTTGATAGGACCATGCCAGCTGCATCGTTGATATGGCAGCACAGCCTTCAAGCAGAATTACTGTGATGTTTCATCTCTTTGTACACACCATGGCAGTGTTCATCTCTGCTTCATGAGGGTGTCCCACAAATGGAATACATTCCTTTTAGTGTCCTGTCACATCTTTACCCCTCAGGATTGTAGAGGTAGAATTGTTTATCACTGTGAATATGCAGATACCACAAGGTTATCAGTCAAGTTAGTGTTTAGAGCTCCTGGCACATCCCTGTCATGTCTTGAAGGGGATGAATTTGGAACTAATGTGAGCAAAAGAGTGCCTTTTAATAGAATGTTGACAAGTCAAGCCTATATTTTGTTTAGAGGCACTGGTTTAAAGATGTTGTTGAATTGTTTTTATAGCTATTCTTTCATTATCAAAAAAAAATGCTCGTAGCCCCTGCAGTTGCTGGAGGAAAAAATTGCCTTAGTTAGTTACCTCCCTACTGAGATAAATATAGAATTTCCTTCTCCTGTCACAAATATGGTCCTTTTATTCATTGTACCTTTGGGTCTTAATTAATGAAGGCCAGGAGATGACTGATTTACCTGCTGAGTGTGGTTGTGAAATCATAAGGTAGCAACTATGGGCAGCTAATGTAATAGTGAAGTTTACCAATGACTTTGAAAGTATCCAGTGAAATCAAATTGCTGCAGATTATTTAGGAAAATTTTAAAAATTAATGTTCTGAAACCTGTGAGTGAAAATGATCAATCCTTACTTTTTTTTTTTTTTCCATCTTTTAACCTACAGATATCGATGATGTCAAGAAGCACAAACCGGGTTATCTTGAGGCTACACTTGACTGGTTCCAATTATATAAAGTCCCTGATGGTAAACCAGAAAATCACTTTGCTTTTAATGGAGAATTTAAAAACAAGGTGAAGATAATGCAAAATTAAAAATGCATCATTCTGTCATGTGGACTCTATAATATATCCTAGAATTTTTGGAATTGTAAAGGAGGAGGCTTAACGAGAAGGATTTTGATGGGAGGGACTTCCATGTACAATTTATTAGGCTAGGATTAAATAATGTTTGCCGCCTTCCATTTTGTTTAGGGAAAATGCATAGGTCATTAAAGGAAGTCTGAAAAAAAATTTAGTCCTAATCCTGATGAGATTTACATATGCATCTGTGTGATTTTTAGATGTTTTTCAAAGCATTTTTATTCTCCATGTCAGAGTAATAAACAGATTGTCTTTTCAGGTGTTTTTTTAGTCCTGTTGGTAAATTTTTCTGACTTTTTTTTAAGGATATCCAGTTTAAGACAATAGGTTGCAGATTTTTTTTCTTATTTGGTATTTGCTCAAGGCGTACTTTTTTCTAGTAAATCTCTGTAAAAACATTTGAAGTGTTTGGCTTGAAGGCTGAGAAATTATTTTCCTTTTTTTTCTTTTTAGGAAAAAAAAATGGCTTTTTAGACTACTTACAGTAAAAATGGCTGGTGTTTGAAAGGAGATCAGACCAGGGAATAGACCTTGTTGAAGGAAATAACTGGATTTTTCCAGAGAAATTTGATGTGATTTGAGTAAAATTGCTTTGCAACTTGTGTATTGCACGCTCTGTGAGGATTATTCTTGGCAAAGAATCACAGGTTTCCCATGAATGATGTCCATGTGTCAGCCAGTTCAGCCTTCCAGGGTGCTATCATAGTTACATATTGCCTTGAACCAGCACAGGCAACTCACATGTTTTGTCTCATTAAAGAAATGCCCGGACTCCCCTCTGCACTAAAACTGCCTTTTAAATCAATCAGTTGTGGAGTTGTAAGGCTTGATAACCTGATCTCTCCCCTGTTCTCTCAGGCACTGCTCTTAGAGGTTTTCCTGCGGCTGTAGAGTGACAGTAGAACAGTGTATCCCTGTCAGGCCATTGGAGTTCAGCCTGGAGGCACTAAGTGCCCTGAGATAGCTGGTTTGGAGCACTTGAATAATTCTCAAGCATTTCTAGAGACCCAGGATGTGGTGAGGCGGCTGTGGCTGTGCTCCAGCAGCTCTGGTGAAGTTCACAATGTTCCAGTGGCACTTTTCCAAGTCACTCCTTGTTAACAAATGGGAATGTTCAGTTGGCAGCTTTTTGCAAGTCTAGCAATCATCATCTGGACACTGAGGGCTTATTTTATTTTAATTTTTGGAACCTTTTTCATCCTAGCCCCACCCTCAATATAATTTTTGTTTCAAACAAGCAGAAACTGTTAAGCAGCTGAAATGTTATGTTCTTGCAAATGCTTAAGTATATGATTGGGCATTAATGAAGTAAATGCAAGTTATGCCTCTAGAGGAGAAACTCGAACTCTGACCTGCATCTATAAGGGTGGAGTCATGGCTCACACACTTGATCCCATTTAGAGCCTGGTACAATTTTCTGCAGCAGGGATCTCCTTAGCATCTAGTGCTGATGTGGCTGCAGACTGAGGGAAAATCCTGAATGTGTTGCCAGTATATTTGACAAATAGTGATGTTTGTTTCTTTACATTAAAAGGGTGTTATATTCTCCAGAAATTTAATGAGGCCTCACAGGTGGTGCCTTAAAATAACACGTGAAGCAGTATGTTTTAATGAACTAGTTCTGTGCCTTATTTTTCTGTTTAATAACATTTTAATTTACAAAACTTTCCTTGTTGTAAACTAGGATTTTGCTGTTGAAATTATTAAATCTACCCATGAACACTGGAAGGCTTTGCTTCATAAAAAAGTTGATGGAGGTACTATAAAGTGGTATGTATCCACTCACATCTCTTGCTCTTCGTACTTTGCTCTACTGGTGCTATTCAACAAGGTGCAGCTGTCCATGAACTGCTTAGATTTTTTTTTAATTTGAGATGACAGGAATATTCATGGGTTGGATAATTAATTGATAGTAAAGCATGATTGACTAATTGCACCTTATATAATGATGATGATTTACTGGTAAGTGGTTCCAGAAAAATATTGATTATATAGATGTGATATTCATTACTTCAGTTTTTGAGCAATGGCCTCAGAGTGTTTGTTCAGAATTGTTTTGGTAGAATCTTGGTCCTCTTGTCCCTGTTCATTCTATTATATTGGGGAATTGAAATTCATACAGTTTATTCTGTAGGACATTTTAAAACTCATGATCAAACTGATTTCCAGTGTCAAAGGATACATATTTATAGGGGAACGTTTCTGGCAAGGGTGTGGTCCCAGAGTTTGTCTGGGAATACTGTGGATATCTGCTGCTTTATGTGGCCCGTTTTTCCTTCTTGTTGGGTACTGCAGGTAGGTTGCTGAAGTAACATGCAGTTACTTCCATGATCTGTCGCAGAATCTGGCCATCCTGCAAGGCACAAGAGATGGGGTATACTAACATCATCTCTGCTAGCCATCTAAGTGTTCCTCAGCTCCCTCAGGAAGTGTCAATTTAATTCTACTGACTTCTTGGGGGGGTTTAGCTTCTTAACTGTGGTCCTGTGCACTGTACCCAAGCTAGCAGCCAGAAGCACTGAGTGCAAGCATTGCGTTAATACAGAATACACAGCCTAGACACCTCCTCAGACTCAAAGAACACTCCTCCACACACCTGTTCCTTCCAGCATTATTTTGAGGTTTTGGCTTCCTTATTTCTTGCAGATACACTTTTCTGGGCTCTATATGTGACAGTGGTTTTTTTCCATAAGTACTTCATTGTGCGTAGCTCTTTTCCTCTGGTGGATAAAACATGTTTTTAATTTTATTTTTCAGCACAAATGTTCTAGTGAGTGGCAGCCCATTTTGTTGCAGTGAGGAGGATGCCCAATCGATTGTGCAGTCAGTAAGGATATTTTCTTTTTTTCCACCCCTTTTTTTTCTT
>WAAE01043272.1:0-20096 GCA_013400495.1 Nicator chloris | reverse complement strand
ATATATTTATATATATAAATAAATAGTTTCATAAGTAATTTATTACAAACATTTTAGGCCATATCTGAGGAAGTTAATAGGGCCAGAAAAAATAGTGCAAAATGTGGAAACGTTCTCCCAGCATTTAGGTGAATTACCTTTAGTCAGGACTTCTCCCTCAAAAAGGGGAAAAGCCTATTCATGGACAGCTTTGCTTGAGGAGATTTTTTTACTCTTCCCTTGCCTCATAAGTCAGGTGTGTCTGCTCAGTGAACTGCTGCTGCTTCATATTTTTATAGATCTTCATCTTCTGTTTGCCTTTTGGTTCTCCTCTTGTAAATGAAATCTTGCTCAGGACTTCTAATTGTAATTTCCTCAGGCAAGAAGATCTTCCCTTTGTGCCAATGAAACTCATAGAAATTTCATTCATGTGATGGGTTTTCTTCCCTTGGCTTCACTGTTCCTGTCCTTTTGGGATTAATTTATCTTGGCCGCTTTGAGAAGAAAAGGACTTTTATTCCAATATTATTTCTGGAGTCCTCCTTAGGAGACCAACAAAGCCAGTGCAGTGAGGATGCACAGTCACAGTGCTCAACTGCCTGATGCAGAATACTCTGTGAAACAGTAGATCATCTGTCTTGCATGCCATGATAGCAGTTATCTTCTGTCACTGAGCTGTCAGGTCAAGATGCTGTTTTTAGCTAAGGTTGCGATTTCTAAAGGACTAATTTCTAAATTCTCTGGGAGGAATTGACTGTCTGAAAGCTGATGCTTGCCTGTAATAGCTACTTCATTAAAATATTTCAGTTACAATTCTTGTATGCCCCTAAGTTCTCTAGATACCTGACGTGGAAATACTGGACTGTACAGTAAATTTTTGTTCAATGTGACATTTTAGAGCAAAATCCCAGTTGTGGGATTTGAATTAAAGCTGTCAAGAAGACTGACTTTCTCTGGAGACCTTAACCAACACATCTATAATCTCACTTGAGTTTCTATACAGTTCTGTACATTTATCTCACTAAAAATTTCGTTTGGATTTCCAAGTAACCTGTCTAATCAGAAGTGAAAGGTATTTACCAGAGAAGCATTTCAGTAGAACCTACTGGATGAACTGTGACTATAAACTGAAAGAAGTTAACAACCATTACAGTCTACAAGCACTGAACACATCATCACCATCATCATCAAAGAAAGAAACAAAGTCCAGAAGGAAAAACCAAAGTTATTCTATGCATTTTTAGTAATACATTTTTTCTGGGTTTTCCTTTAGATTATACTCCAAACCAGGTACAGTAATTACTCTTTTGAAAGCACTAGGGCTGAATTACCTTTGCCTCAGGCAACATTATGCTGTTTGCTACTTACTACATTATTAACATAAAACCCATTAGATTGTTCTAAACAAACTTTGCATAGGTTGCCATTTGCTCTACCTGCTGAGAGTGGTTGAGTGTTGAAAAATGTGTATAAAAACAATTACTGTGTAAAACCCAATTCATCTCACAGATAAGGTAAGGCACAGTCAACAGGACTTTTTTCCTCTTTTCTGATTCTATGAATTTGCATGTTTGACTTCTCTGGCTTTTTGTATACATTATGTTGTATTTTATATACTTGCTATTGTTAAAAAAAAAGAAAAAAAGAAAGGAAAAAATTACATAACTAGTGTGTTAGAGAAATCTTGAAAGTGTACGTTTTTTTCCTTCCCCAATGCAGGAATAGCTGAATCATAGGAAGTTTCAGAAAGGGAGACCATTATATCCATTGACAGCAATCATTACTATTGGCATATGAATACAGGAAAACATAAAGCTGTTTCATTAAATGAACAATTTTGTGGTAGCTGTCCTCAAGGCTAATAAAATGTACTTGTGTAATTACTGCATTTTAAAGACTTATTTAAGAAGAAGGATAATAAGCTGTTCTGCTCTACATTTCTATATCACTTAGTGCACTAAGTGATGTAGAAATGTAGACCAGAACAGCTCTTGGTTCAAGAGATTACAGTTAGAAATTACTGAATACAGGAGTGCAAGCAAAAAGAGAAAAATTAATTAAAGTGTAAAGAATAATTAGATAAAGTAAAATGGGATAAATAAGGTACAGTGCATTGCTTTTATAAAGCAAAATCAAGCTGTTGAACAACCAGATATTTATTCTTTGAACAAGTAAGTGGTTTTGATAGAACAAGAAAACGTTGAAAATTTCTTTTATCTGGAAAGTTTTGATTTTTTAGTTCAGCTTTACTTCAAGGATAGGTGGCATTGCTCAAGAACTATAAGATGAGTAAAGGTATAAGCAAAAATGTTGTTACAGAAGGTTGTGAGAAAAAGCTACTGGAAAGACTAATTAACTTTCTTTCACTGTGGTCCTGTTCATACTCTCACCGAGTACTATCAGAAATCAGATCTTTCATGTTTTAAAATTATGTTAGAGCTCAAAGAGAGAAACTTCCTCCATAATATGCAGCAGACTACCTGCATATTAAAGTTTTTATTTTCAGCACTGTTAAATCTTGGTTTTGCTGTAAATGTATATATTGAATATATACATTGATATATTGAAATAGTATTAACATGGGAAATCCCAGGGCCTTCTCATTATACTGATGTGTGTAATAAATCTTTATTTCAGCAGCGTATTCTGCTTAACTCCCAATGAGGCCCTTTGTTCTGTACTTGGCTGAGAATTGTAGCACCCTGGGTGTTACTGTTTGGTACATTAAATTGATTTCCAGTAAGGAAATATGTATGTTGATGGGTATAAAACAGATTATGCAGTGTGGTTATGATTAGATGAATTTTTCACTATGTTGTAGCATTAATACACAACTAAAGAAATGTAATTTTTCTTCCCTATTCTTTGTCTCCCTTTCTTTAATTAAGAAAGAATACCTTCATTTTTCTTCACTTTACTCTTGTGATTAGTGTTTGCCAAGTGCAGGGCTTAGTTCTGATGCTATTACTGTTGCCTTTTGAAGCGTTTTTCAAGTACTTGTCACTTGAGCACATAAATGCTGAAGCTGTGTTGAGAACTGTTGCATGTTATGTTCAAAGCAGAGCCAGTCTGTCCAGTCATGCTTTCCAGAAGAGGCTCCTCATATGGATGACCTTGACAGCACTTTCTTAATCAGAGTCTGAAAGGTAGCAAAAGGCAATTTTAGCTTCTTAACACTTGAAAAGAAAGATCTGGATTTCATTTTCATTGCCTCGAGAATAACCTGACTCTTCATCTCCCCCTTTTGGACATTTCCTCCTGTCTGATGTATTTCTAAACTGTAACAGAGACCTCCACAGTGTACTTGTGGTGAGCATAAGGAGAACTCATCAACACCTCCTTTGTCTCCCTTTTCTTTTCTGACTCTTCAAGTATTATCCACATATGAATCTTCTCATGAGAAGTGTGGAAAGGTATTTAAAACTTTGCAGAGAAGAAACAAATACGAAGAAATTAAATTACATCTCCAAGGTTACAAATTCCTAGAACTGAGATTAATATTTAGATTTCTGATCTTGGCATTGAGCTCCCATGATGAGTTCTGAAGGACAGAGAGCATAAATTTAATGCAGTCAAGCTGTCCTTGCGCATAGATTAATTGGTCTGAATTGGATAAGCTGCCAGGGATTTAAAACTTGGCAGCTTAATTAGTTGCTACAAGGAAATGATAAACATGAAAGCGATCTTTACCTGGAGGTAACAAAGCAAGACTGCGGATGTGGAAAGTATTTGCTCAAAGCAGTTAAACACAAAGACTGTATTGTATTTGTCCTTTATTAGGTGTTTCCAAGTAACAGTGATTTATTTCAGAGAGAAGGTAAAATACATTTTCAAAAGAGACTTTAAAAATATCTAGCATAGAATCTTTTCAGCTGTTTATTGACTTTGTGTTGAAATTTTCATTCAACTTTATCTTAAATTTTGTTTTATATGTATTTTCTAGCAGCCTTACTGAATTTTAAATGCAAAGTATATGCAAAGGCTATACATAAGACATAGTAGTAACTGTTGGCAACAAGTTCTCTCCTATGAGCTTAAGTCATATATAACTTTTAAAGAACACTGTAAGATGGTCTGTATAAATTTAGAATGGAGTTTCCCTGTTGAATAGAAGTATACAGAGTGTAATGCACACCAGGGATTATCAAACAAATCTGTTGTCCAGCATATGGTTCATAGATTAAAAGGTTACTATTCTGCACTGTAGAGAATCTAACTCTATTACATTAGCCTTTAGCTCTGTATTACATTAGTCTTCTCAGTGCTTTATATATCTGTAGCAATTTTGATGTGGTGCTTAATCACTACATTTTGTACTGAAGAGAAGAGCAGTGTGTTTGTCCCTTTCGTCAGGTGGCACGTTCACAGCACGTCGCTTTGCTTCCATTGTGCAGGCTATGTTGAAGCATACATTTCTCACATCACATTAGAAATGTATTGTAGCCCTCTGCTAGAGGTTTGTTTCATAGCTGCTTTAATGATAATTGTTCTTACCATTTATGAATGGCAACTGGTGCAGAAGTCACCAACTTCACAGCACTGGCAAAACATTTTTGCACTCACATAACAGGTAAGAAAGTGCAAGCTAAAAGCTAAATCCTTGGAGGAGTGAGTAAATTCAGTTTCCTCAGGTAAAATTGCTGAAAGAAGCACAGCTTCTGCAAGTTGTTTTCTAGATTTGACACTAAATCTGGGTCTTTACAGCTGATATATTTTTCTATTAAACATTTTGGGCTGGGAATTACACTCCAGTTCTCACCTCTGCTGTAACCAGAGCATCTCTACAAAGCATGGTCAGCGCACAGAGTGAAGCGGCATGGATGGGAAGAGGTCTAATGGAATTCTCAGGTTAGAGCATCAGCAGTTGAGACTGATGCTTTGTTTATTGGCAGAAAAGCTGAAATGCATAGTTGGGATGCTTGCAGATTCATTTTTACTAAGTGAGAGGGAAAGAATGAGGCAACTGACAACTTTTACTGTTGAAACTGAAGAGGAAATTTCAAAAGCATCATCCTAGTGCTAGATTCAGGTAGATTAATCATTCAGACATCAGAAATTAAATCCTTTGGGTTTTTTGATTGTCATTTATATGCTATGTTAACACAAATCCTATGGTTTTACCCATTCTGAACATGAAATGAAAAAAATCTGTCTACATTGGTGATTCCACCATAAGAAATTTTTTGGGTCTGCAGTCATTTTTTTCCTTTGTCTGCTAGAATGGATAGGACAAAGGACAACAAAAAAAAAGTTTAATACAAGCAGACACTGCTGAATTAATTTTCCTGCTGCATATATTGAAGTTTGCTGTGCAATTACTTTTGTTTTCTAAGCAAGGAGAATATACAAGTCTGTTGAGATCTAGACTATGTGCAGTGTATGTCTGAAATATATCACAAGGGTAATATTTGATTATATGAATATTAAAACCTGAGGCTGGATTTGGAAATTTCAATTAAAGCACCACAAGTCAGTGGGGTGGATTTGAAAGACACTGAACACCTGCTATTTCTTAGAATTTGGTTCCAGAAAAATCTAAAAATATGAATTCCTGAATGCAGATTTAGAATGGGCAGTTGAGATTGTCAGGTTAGGATATTTTATGCCAAAACTTGTACTCCTGAAAAAGATCTCATCTGCCACCACAAATTCAAGTTCAGATGGAATCACTCCAGAATTACCCTTTTGGGTTTGTTTTGTAAACAGTCCTGAAATGGCTTTTGTTAATATGAGTACATTTGTGCATTTGAGTCCAGGGAAGACTTTTGTGCCAGTTATTTCCCAGAAACTTTTTTTTTTTTTTACACAGGACATATGCTTAAAATTGTTACTAGTAAGGGCATTGTGCCCAGTAGTGATTGCAGCTACAGTGTACTTGTGCACATATGCATGCTGCCATTCCTCATTGCTCATTGTGGAGTTTTCCCTGAATGAATGTGGGATTGGTGCCAATAGGTTTTTAAGGGGTTTTTTTTTGTGTGTGTGTGTTTCTGGTGCTGTAACAGGCTAATTAAGAATGAGAAGAAAGTGTATATTTAATACATCATTGTTAAAGAAGCCTCCCACCATTTATTCCAACGTTGGGTGTGTGTGTTGGGGTCATCACAGGGGCTTCAAGTGCTCCTCTCTAACAGTGGAGCAGTGCCAGAGGCTGCTGTGGCTGTGTTGCTCTGTTTGGGCACTTCCACCCTGCCCCATGTGCCGGGGCCTTTCCCAGCCTTACCTTGCACAAGAGTTTTTTCTCACTGAGTCTTCAACTGTTGGCTTTCTCAACTCTCCTGCCCTTTGTCCAAACCTGTGTCCCCAGCAATAGTGTCTCTTATTGGTTACATTTTTTTCCATTTCTTTTGTTTTCAGAAAGACAATTTGTCATCTCAGTAACATTACTTGTAGTTAAATGAGTTTTATCTCTTTTGCATCCTCTTGTCTTTCCAGAAGTGCAGCCCATTATCTGGCCTGTTAAGCTTTGCAAGAAAAACATTTTTAATGCAACGTCTTCTAATTCAAATTGAAAAGCATAGAATCATAGAATGGTTTGGGTTGGAAGGGACCATAAAGATCCAACCCTCTGCCGTGGGCAGCGACACCTTCTACTAGACCAGGTTGCTCAAAGCCCCACCCAACCTGGCCTTGAACACTTTCAGGGGTAGGGTGTCCACAGCTTCTCTGGTCAACTGTTCCAGTGCCTCACCACCCTCACAGGAAGGAATTTGATCCTAATATCTAATCTAAACCTGCATTTCAAGATCCCATTACTCTAAGCATGCTGGCTCCTGGCTCTTGTGAGACTGCTGTGTCTACGGTCCCATTATTTGCTGTTGGCCTTGGCTTTAAACACGGGGGCTAGCTTGATTTTGAATTTTTTTTTAGTGCTAAGTACATTCTGCAGGTCTATTGATTTTAATGAGGACTGATTTCATTTTTTGGCATGCCAGAGAACTTATGGCAGGCATTAGAATACCCTGGAATATTATACCTAATTTAAATTTAACTGAAATTGTCAGAATAAATGAATAATTGAACAAGGTATGTTTTGTGAAACACCTGGGGGATTTTCTTTCCCTGCTTTTATGCTCACTGATTTGCAGACAGCACTTATCTGCATTGAGACTCTGGAGTGTCATTATTCTGCTGCAGGTAGTACTGGTGAATAACTGTGAATAGTCATTCTTCTTCCTCCTCTTGCCCAAAAGTCCCAGTGGTCTCCATTTATAAAATAGGGATGGCAAGGGTGATTTTCTTTCGTAAAGGTTCTGATGAAGAATTAGGCACTCATATATTGAGTAAAGGCACTAAAGACAAGGTGAAAAAGTTGACACTACTTTGCATTTTGTTGCAGTGCAAAACATACAGGTGTTATGGTCTCCAGCCTATTTTTTCTGTGCTGGAAACTGATCTCTGTTTTGGGCAGAGGAGGAGGATGATAAAGACCTTGTTCCTTCCAGTGCTTTCATTTAATTTTTCAGCTCCGCCTATTACTTTTCACTTTAGCTCTTCAATAAATTCAACCTACTTCTTCAATGGATTTTAACTGCAGCGTTCTGTCTGAAGAATTCACAGAACACTTTTTTGCAGACTGATAGATAGTTTGGTATTATTTTCTTGCCTAATATTTCTTTCTTTTCATAAATACATCCAACTCTTCTTCGTACATTACCGTTTTTCTGTTATGAAGAACAAAAAATTTCTGTCCTCTTTAGTTTCAGGTGAGACCTGTGAAGGACCCACATAAGTAGGTGAAATAACTGAATGTGAGAAGCACACTGACTGTTGGCAAAGAGGTATCTTGTGCAGAGCAAGTAAGTTTAAAAAAAAAAAAAGAAGGAATTGTTTTTCAATCTCACAACAGATACTGAAACAGTATTTTCACATGACCCAATAGGTGTGTGACAGTACTGTGGTAACTTAAGGAAGTTAATTTCTTTGTGTATCTTGATCATCTTAATCCTCTAAAGGCATTTTTAATCCCTGTCAAGCACTGGTTCACATACTTCGCTTAATAACTATAGAGTTTAGTTTGTTTGAACACTAAAAAATCCTACATTTTCTTAATGACCATAATTATATGGTAATTTTAAAATCCTTTTCATGTACCTTGTACATGGATAACACATGCTGAATCAGAGGACCTGTTGGATGTATATAATTATCTGTCAAGCAGTACTAAAGTCTGAGTGTCTTTATTACCATAATATATTGATTGTAATAAGTGGCATTCACTATGTTATTTCAGTCTGTGCTGAGAGCATTTATAACACAATACACAGTTACTGCCAAACAGGGAATTTGAAGGTTTAATTTAATTTAAGTGTATAGTGGCAGCTCCTCAGGTTTCCTCCCAGGTACTGGTTTTAAGAAATCCATTATAGATGTAGAGATGAGATGGCAGCGTCTTCCTTGAAGGACTGCTCAGGTTTCTATAAAGAGAGCCTTAGATTTATTCATTACTTCTGCAAGAATTATAAATTCTGTCTGAGAAGGCTGAAATCCTTAGGCAGAAACTTTGTTGGAGTGGACTTAGCATGACAGGTGGGCTGGAGCAGCATCTTGTGAAAGATGGGAACACTCAGAGCAGCAATGGCACTTTATTGACAAGCATTTATTTTCCCTGGGAGCTACAAAGCCTGCCGTGGTGGGCACTTCTCTGCTGCTGAAGATGCTAAGCTGGGAACCCTGATGCATCCAGAACTGTTGGTAAGACCTGATTGAAGGGAGGAAATTGTCCTTTTATTTAAACATTCAACATTGTTGCTTTTAAAAAACCCTGACTCATTAGTAGAAAAAAGGGGGGAAGGTGGTTTGGGGTGCTTCATTTCCTTCAAAACTGTGCATTTTCAGTATAGAGTCAAAGGATTAGTCTGAGGAGGCTTGAATGTGGAAGTGTTTCTGGGTTTATTTTTCTTCAACATACAGCAAATTTGATAGAACAATTCATAATGTTGAATTTCTTGACAATTTTGACATCCTCAGAAATCAGCAACATTAAAAATCTTTCTGTATATATCCAACTCACTTATATTGTGTGGCTTTGTAATTGCATGTATTTATTTGCTTTCTAAGATACAGTATTTGCTTAAAAATTCCAAGGATACACATGTATTTGAAATTTTCTTTACATTTTAGAAGATAAACTAGGATTGCACAACGTTGACTCTGAAGCTGTATTCCCTGCAGGAATTGCAGTATTAGCTGTGTTTGTATAATATCACAATTTTAACCTTTTCCTAACATATAAGTTTTTTCCCTTGGCAGGAAGAACTTGAAAAGACTGATGTTTTGTTACATTAATATACAGGCAGGGCTGCACAGACTAGTATAAAAAATGGGCATGCTAAAACAGGTGAACATGAGCAAATATATTTAGTAGTTGTCATAATCTATGTAAGTGCCCTTTTAAATTTTTGAAATCAGGTTGCTATGCTGTAATAACTATGAACATCACTGCTCAACACCCGGGCTTTGGTAGCTCAGCATTTGGATTTGCAGATTCTAAAGTTCCCTGGTTTGTTTTCCACAGAAATGAAATGTGTTGTTTATTTATGGATAAACAGTAAGCTACTATTTGAAAATATATAACCTGTGAGTGCAATAAGCAACCAGAAGGAATGATGGGGCCAAAAGGTGCCTGTTTGTATAGATTAGGCAGTAGACATCTACATGCTTTTATGTGATTCCTTATTCTTTGATTTTTGACTGTATAGACAGTACGTTATACTTTGCTGCTGACAACTGGCAATTTCTGACTTCCCAGTAGAATTGGATTTTAAGAAGATTTAGACATGTGGAGTTAAATGTGGCTTCCTGAAACCTTGTCTGGTGGAAGTAAATAGGAGTTTCATAGCAGATGTCAGCAGGCCAACCCTTGACATTTGTTATTTCCCTACCCTTATGCACAAAAAGAAACAGTATTGGGAAATCAGGACTGGATCATTTTGGTGGCTGAAATAGTGCAGTAAGTTTTGACAGGCAGTTAGCAATTTAATTTAGAGTGCCTTAAGAAGCGAGGACACGTTAATGTTGGTGTTTTGATGTCTGTCCTTCATGAATCTTCCCTCCCTACGAATCACGGGGATTCAGATTGCTGGGATCTCAGGGTGTGCAGCTCTTGGACACGAGCTGAGCCTGGAGGAGTCACTGCAGTCGCTAAGGGGTGGGAAGAGACAGAGCCTGGCTCAAAACCACACATAGGTACTGGGTCCTCAGTCCCAGCAGGTTCACTCTGGAGGCCCTGTCCTGCTGCACCAGTTGTGTAGGTATTGCCTCAAATGGCTGCACTGGGGAAGAGGAGCTGAGCAAGGGGGCTGGGAGAATCTAAATGCTTTGTGGGTGAGGGGGTAACATCCAGCATAGTCATGGTCAGTTATGGGTGGTAGTGTCTTAAATGGCATCTCAGCATATTGCCCATCACGAGTTTTTAACTTGAAGCAAAAAGCGGAATGTGCTTGGAATAGAGGAATGGGAACCAGTAACATTCCTGAGGCTAGCACATCCGGGCGTTAAGACAACAAGGGGACATTAAAGCAAGCTACATATTGACCAGGGACAAAAAAAACAAGCTTTGACATTCTTGATGGTTATTCCTGTGTGATAACTGCAAGGGAATTTGACTGCAAGGTGTTCAAGGGCTTGAATATTTGGTATTTCAGTCAGCATAAATTAAGAGAAGCTGAAAAGTGCTTCTACAGCATCCACAAAAGTACTTGTGTTTCCTTGGGCATTTATTTAGCTCTCCCTGAGAACATGGGCACAAAGTCTGTGTTCTTTTGATTGCTGTGAAAAATGGTAGAAGCCTTCCTTTCTCCTCCCTTTTCATTTTGCTCAGTTCAATTTTTTATGAGTTATTGTTTGTGTGGAACAATTGATTCCTTTTAGAAAGAAGTAGAACAATCTGTCAAATGCTCCTGTTGGGTGCAGATTCACATCCTTGCAGTGTGGTGCTAAGGCATTTCAAAACAATCATTTTCTGGTTAAGGCAAAAGTAATGCCACAGAGAGGGTTTTGTGCACTTCAGCAGCACTGAAATAAGACTGCAAAACCTAAAACCAAGAGGATGCAAGTGTCGCTTGCAACGTGTTGGATGCCATAGATTAGTTCTGTATGACCTTTAGGAGGACTATTTGATTTTGAGCTCTCTTTCCCTAGACAATATACAGACTGCTAAAATCCCAAAAAGGGCATAAAGCAATGGATGGATATGAAAGGCAGATTAATTTAAATTTAAAATGCAAACCCTATTTCTAGCAGAATATAATTGACTGTTGAAAATATAAACAGCCAAGAGGATGGCAGTCGGTCTCTTGATGTCCTCAAGTCAAAACTTTAGTCAGGTGCAAGTTATGCCTTGGTTATGCCTGATTTCTCAGGGTGATTGTGTGTCAGTCTTCAACTGCATTATGCAGGAGGTCACACTTGATATTTGTTATGATCTTTTTCAAATCAAATCAGAAACTATAACATGAGCTAAATTGAAATTACGAGTGTTATTTGTCTCTCCCTCTGTTCACAGGTACTACAGTGCTACCATTTTGCAGATGTCAGGAGTGGAAGATGACAGGCTTGCAATCTGGCTGGCTGCACTGACAGCATTTATAAACTTTATTTTTACTCTTGTGGGGGTCTGGCTTGTTGAAAGAATGGGTCGCCGGAAACTTACACTTGGTAGCTTAACAGGTGAGTGTTCAGTAGTGTATTATATTTTGCTCATAATTATTAATGAAAGGCAAATAAAATTTCAAGCAATTTTTTCAAAGTAGTCCTCTTTAAAATCATACAGGTTTTCAAGACACTTACTAAAATACCACAGCTAGAGGCTAATTTAAAAGTGACAACCTGTTATTTTTTCAGGTGACTTTCTCCTTGAAGCCATGTTTGACAATGTTTTCATTTAGCCTTTTTATCCAGTTTAAGGAATCAAATGCCTGGAACTTCACAATTGGTTAGTTTTTAAATCTCATATGTAATTTCAGGCTTGTTAGTTGGAATTCAGAATCATCTGATGAAGGTGTACCAGAGAAAGCATATTGTGTAGCCTTTGCAGCACATTGTAAAAAGTAATGCAGTTCTCTGCATAGTTACCTCAGATACAATACAGTAAATACCTTACATACATTCATGTGATTTTAATTCACCTCCTGTATGAGATACACAAAGACAGAATTCTGGTTTTGTGCATTTTGTCCAAATATTCAAACACCATAACTCATCATACGGTCTTTTCTTGAAAGCAGGGAAAGGCAGAGCAAGCAGCCTTCCTATGTTTAGTGTGTTCTGTTATTAGGATGGTAATTCCCTGCTTGTTCCTGCCCTACGTGCTCATTTTTGCTGAAGTGATCTGTGACCAAAACTTGCCTCTGGCTGTATGTCTGAAGGTTCAGATGTTTCCAAGAGCAGGGTTGTGTAAAGAGAAACTGTTCCTGCTCCTCTTGAAATAGTGTTCACAAGTGTTTAGCTGTAAAGGTTTAATGTATTCATATTTTGTTCTGCTGTTGCTGTCAAGGATCCCAATTTCTAGTTAGTGCAACACAGCAGAGAGGGACACCAGCTGCCATGTCACTGGGTGTGCAATTCCCAGCTCTCAGCTGAGTTGATCTACACTCGAGTATTTGAATGTGTTTATATAGGCAGAGCAGCAACAGCACAGTGACACAGGTTGTTTGGCACACAGTTACTCAAAGCATGTTTCTCACACTTTAAAGATATGAAAAGCAACCTCAAATTGCCACTTGTAGTCTGCTCCACATCAGTTACATCTCCCCTGTATGTCCTTCTGTGCCTACAGACAGTCTGTTGTCTTGTCTTTCTGTGATGTGGATCTCTCCCGGCCCTGCACTGACACATCTGATTCTTGGGTGCTGCCTCTCCTTTAATGCCTATTGATTGATTGATTGATTGATTATTTGCCCCCAGTAATCTCATATGTCTGGCCAACCCCCTCGAAAAGTTTATTGCTTATCTGGACCCAGCTGTATAGCTGTGATAACCAACATGGACTTTTCATATTGTCAGAGCTCTTTACTGTTTGGCTCTGCTTAACATATTCAAAGGTTTTACATACGAAATGTAGATATAAATGTCTCTTGAAAAGCATGTTAGTCATGGATCAGAGGAGGACATAGCAATAAGAGACAGAATTAACAATGAAGCATAATGCATTAAAGGATTATTTGTTAATGATGTTTGGACACAAAGTAATTGTTTAGTAAAAATGGTCTTTTTTTTGTGGCTGGTTGCTGGCCATCCGTCTGCAGCATCACGTGAGCCAAGCTCTAATGCCTGCTGTGGTTTTATCCTACAGTCCCTCCTTAAGGATAATACAGATGCTGAGAGTCATGAAATCATACATCATCCCTCTGTACTAGTTAGAATTTTGTCATGCAACCTTTGATTTAGGTAGTGGTGGATATGATGTGTTTTCCTTAGCAAGAGGGCTGTGTAATAGAATGATAATTACTAAGTCTACTGATGGATTTGTTTTCCATGTTGAGTTTTCTCACAGGGTAAACATATCTTACTGCTCTACTTCGATTTGCATTTCTAAGGACATTACAATTTACACTGAGTTATTACTGGCAGCTTCTCTGGTCTTTGGGGAAGCCAGGTATGCCCCAGTCTCCCACTGCATAAAATGAAGACAAAACTACTGCTTTTGCTTGCTGCTGCAAGGATGTGGGAGTTTGGTTTTTTTTTAAGAAAGGCTAATTGATTAGATGTTTATTGGATAAAAACCTACAAGAATAATCAGTAGAGAGCAACATTAATATTTTGATTAAAAGCCAATATACTGTAATTTAGTTTTGTAATCTTGAACAACTTTTCCTGCTTTCTGAAAAGGTTTGTCAAAGATGCTTTAGATTTCATTAAATATGTCTTTATCATTCTCAAAATACTAGAAACTTTTGAAAAATTGAACCCTCCAGATAGCATTATGAAAAATTACAGTAAATTTCTGAAAAAAAATTCCCACTGTTTTAGTTTTCTTTACTACAGTTACTGATTTGTCTTAGTTTTCTGTCCATTTTATATCTATCTTCTCTGTATCATTTCTTTTTCTTCAGTTAATTTCTTTCTTCAAAGCTGTTGGTTGGAAAACATGCAGGAATTGTGACAAGTACACTCTTAATTTTGTGTATTCTTCTTTCCCTTCAGAAATTGTCAGCTTGAAAGGTATTTGAGCATTGTACAATTTGTATCTCTTTTTGTAACAGGGGGGATCTAAAATACCCTCAGGATATTTCCTTTTTCCTTTTCCCACTTGAGCTAGTGATGTACTGTGATTGTTTGGTTTTGTTCATCATAGCAAAGCGTCCACAGAATGAAAACACATTAAACTTCATTTGCCAAGTTTACATATTCAGTATTTTTCCAAAGAAACGAGATATTTACAGAGATACTGGAAGTGAGTGTTAGTGTATTTGGCTAACTTAAAAGACAGAGCATATTTAGAATTAATATAAGGAAGGTTACAGACCCTAAATATATTTGCTGTCTGGATTATATCATTGTGAAATTACAGGACATCTAGTGCAATATCCAGCCTGCCCTGAAAGTGGGATTATTAGTGTACCTACTAATTAGTGAACCTACCCAGCTAGAAGAGAGCCAAGTATGGAATATCTTATGGTGGGAAGGTGCTTTCTGCACATACAGTTTGTGACTGAGTTGAAGATCTTAGTTGCCTTGGTTCATGTCAATGTGTGGTCCAACCATTCCAGCCTGTTGGCCGTGGCTGCTGCACAGGCATATTCACAGATAACATTGTTACATAAATCTTGGTACTTCAGATATTGTTTTTATCTCTGAGAAAGGTTTTCACATACTTGGTGTTTGCCAGCTAGGAAACTTGTATACAATACAGATCTCAATGCATCATCAAGATGCAAGAGGTGAAGTTTTATAAGTCCGAGTTTTAGGCAGTTGCAGTAGTATCATGAGTAGTGAGGTTTATCAATTTTCATTAAAATAATACAGTATATTGTGTGTGTGGCAAATAAGGTAGGAAAATGATGAGTTACGTTCCAGTAATGGCCTGTTGCACAAAGTGTGAACCATTTTTATCATCTTCCTCTCATCATTTTGTTCAGTTTGTGCACAAGGAATTTGTTGGGGGAAATGGAAGCAAAAAGATAAAAGGGGACTTTTTCCCAGCAGATGTTATGTGTGCTCTTTGAAACAAGATGTGTTGCACTTTTTGATGGTGTTCTTATGAAAAGTTGAATTTCTCTAGTTTCACAAAGGGAAATAGTGTCAATGAAAAAGCTGATGCTACTTTCTGTTTTACAGAAAAACCTGCAAGTCTGGATGTGGGAGTGAAGTATGGTGATTTCAAAGCCAGTAACAGATTTTACCTTTACAACATTGTTTTCAACACCAAAAATAATAATACCTGTTCGTTCAAGTGGTCATCAATTCCACAGATTAAGAGTCTCAAGCTACTAATTTAGTATCTGGACATGAAAGCTGGTGCCCTTGGCTTTAATATCTAGCCTAATTTAGGATGTGGATGTAACAAAGGGTATTTTTCTTAGGTTCTCATCACAACTCCTTAGGGAATGCTGTATGCATAGTGATGGGGTGCCTTGCTTTCCCAAGCAGGGTTCAGTTCAATAGAGAACTATTTCATGTGCTCTGGAGAAAAGTGTCACTTTGTTCTTTATCTGTATTTTTAGGTACTGCTGTAGCACTCATTATCCTAGCTTCGGGATTTTTGCTATCAGCTCAGGTCTCGCCAAGAATCACACTTAATCCACCAGATCCTTCACATCAAAACTCTACCTGCACAAAATACAGGTGAGATTTCATGGTCATTTATCCAATTTTCTTGAAGATTGTTTCCATTTAATTTTTACAACCTAGTATGAGTAACAGACAATAGTACAAGGAACTAAACTAGACAGCTAAATGTAAAATCCTAACTTCCCTCTGTAGAGGAAATTAGACTTTTGGATTAGATTCTCTGAGTATTCCTTTGGAATTTCTTGGACTAAATAAGGTGGTTAAGTGGCAAATTCCACATATACCTCATCTAATATATCACACCTGCTGCAAGTTACAGTGTACACAAGTCAGGAATATTTTATAAGGAATTTATAAAAATGCTTGCTGTTATTCATCTGCTTGTCATGTATAGCAGGTGTAAACTCTTGAAGAAGATTTGTTCCTTGCCTGTTGTTTTCCTGAGAGGGAAAAAGTAATGTTCAGATAATTGCATATCAATAAACAATTATAATAACAGCACAGGTTTTGAACTATTTCCCTTATGCAGTCATAGTTTCAAATAACATTACTTCTGGGGGTTTAAGAATGTGTAATTTTCTATATTTTGTGAGGTTTATTTGCATGTGAGTGCTCTTATGTTCATTTAGAAAATTCCCTATTCAGAGAAGACTAGTTCAATGGTTGAAGAAATTCTTAATGATGTTCAAAATCTTGTAGTAGAAATAAATATCAAGAAACAAGAGGTACACTTCTAGTTTTGTAGCAATATTGGCTAGAAAAATGGTTCATGGCTTTTTTGATGCCAGACCAATGTCTTAGGTGGAAGATTCTGAGGATCTGAAGGTTTATAGAAAACTGGGGAGGGGATGGAAGGTCTTCACTGAGGGTAAATAGTTACAAATAACTGCAAAGCAGGATACTATCAGATATAATGACTCCTGTATTGAAAATGTATATTTTTACTTGTTTTCTACTGCAGCATCAGCTATAATTTGCAATTTTTGAGATGGGCCTGTCTACAGAATGGCGAGTAGGCTGGTTAAAAGAGGTAAAGGGGGAAGATGGTCTCCTTTTGCAATCAGATTATGTTAAAAGAAAAATGTGAGACAGATTTGCCTAGTACTTCAGTTAACTGTTCGGAAAGGATGTCTGAAGAGAGGAGATGCACCCTTTGCAGAACTCCCAATTTGTTACTTAATAAAACTAGGTGGTTAATGCAACCTGAAACCATATAAAATTTACATAGAAGAAATATGGGTAGTTCAACTTAACAAACAATTAAAAAATGGTTTTGGAAGGAAATTTTCATGGCTTTCATGGTGTGCACTTCTGGGCAAAAGCATGAAAAATTAAAGCAGATAGTTCTCGTAAAGGTGTGTTGTTTCATGAATTGTTGGAATACTTGTAATCTGTTATGATTTCTGTTTCTGATGTGAAGTGGGCCAAAGCAGGTAAGATAAAAATTCAAAGGTTCTGAGAGAAGAGTAATAATATAATTAAAATATTTTCATTTGAGAATATTTTGAAATAGAAGGAGCTCTCTTTGTTTAAAGATTGAAGTGAATGGAGAGGGAAGTAATGAGCAACATATGAGAAAGCTTTAGGTGCTTCTATTTTAATCTTATGCTATACTTTAGTAGAAAGCCAGGAGAGCTGAAAATAATAAATGGATGTATTTGCCCACAAGGTACAGAATTAGGCTACAGCACCCAATATTTAAAAGGTTTGTACAAAAAAGTAGGGATTGATATGCCTAATAATAACTTTCACACTTGTATACCTGAAACTGTATAAATTTTCATGCCTCAAAGCATCACCAAACTGTGATCCAGATGGAACCAAAGGAAGAATTCCTACAGCATCATGAATATTAGTATTA
Organism: Nicator chloris; assembly: GCA_013400495.1. Classification (NCBI taxonomy): domain Eukaryota; kingdom Metazoa; phylum Chordata; class Aves; order Passeriformes; family Pycnonotidae; genus Nicator; species Nicator chloris. The sequence continues at coordinate 2,524 of WAAE01043272.1, read as the reverse complement.
ATTATTTATGAAGGGTATGACATAGAAGTGTATATTATATTTGACTTGGAAAAGAGACTGTTTAACATCCAAGTGTGCCTGCTTTCTATGCACATTGTCAATAAGCTGAATGAAATAAAAAATACTGGTTTTGTCAGGAGAAAGTAGATGGTGTTTTCAGCTTTCCACTTGGGTTAGAAGAACTTCAGCATAACATGCATGATCTTGGAAGGAAGAGATGGGGACTGCAAACCAGAGGAAAGCTGAAGGCTGAGCTTTACATTGTGGCACCTCTTTCTTCTTTTTGGTCTTGGAGGTATTCCCCATGGCAGTTACAAAGTTGAATTAAAAAGATTCCCAAACGTGAGGATTTGGAAGTAAAAGTCTACTCTGTGTAGCATCAGTCTTGCATATTTTCTTTGCTTCTCTGAGAATAATGGCTTTACTGTGCAGATACCTGCTGTGTAGGGCAGCAAATGTTGCTGTAGAGACAGTTACAAACAGAATATCCAATCAAAGGAAAAGGAAGGAAATCAATGGCAGTGGCGCGTTGCTCTTTAACCCATATTTTAGCTTGTTCTAGTAAAACTGCTGGTGTCTCAGATTGCTTAGCCTTGTATCTTGCAAGTCTTCAAGAAGTCTCAGAAAGTTTGGGAAAGGCAAAAGGCAGCAGGACTTCAGAAGATGAACACATAATACCATCTCCCTCTAACTGCTTTTAAATATGTGCCTGCACAAATGCAGCTCGTGGTTCTCTTCCTCTTATGGGGACACAGTGCTTCTCTGACATGAGGTAAACTTAATTTAAACCTGTTTGCAGCTTGGGCATTTCAGAGTGTGGGGGTGTTTCCTAAATATAATTTGTGTTTGTCTGTGTCAAAATGTATTTATAAGTTATGAAAACATCAGTGGAATTTATTTTTCTGATAGAAGTTTCACTGATACTGTGCAGAGTAAAAATACTTTTTATGTTAGTAAATCCATTGGGTTAAAAGAAGTGTGGGTGTCCATTAAAGAACCCTTAGAGTTACTACAGTCTGTTTGCTGTTGTTCCTTCAGATCCATATTCCTCTGCACAGACTAGTTCCTGCTGCTAGAATAACAATGAAGATAGAAAGACTAGCAAATAAAGAGCACAGTCATTGTCCTAATTCAAAAAAGCACATAGGGCTTGAGTATTGTGTTCTCAAAGAGCTGTGCCATGCAAATGGAGTTACAAGGTACCTGTACATGGTTGCAGAAAACAAACCAGTAAGTTATGCTGTGCATATAATAAATCAAATAAAGTATTTTCATTTGGTGTAGAGATGTACAAGATTATAGTTAAACAGCCAAAAAATAATTCATTAATCTGTGAAAAAAAATTGCATCATGGAAATACCACAAATTCAGCAGGGCACTCCAAACACATTTTTTTTGCCTCCTTACAGCTGGAAGTGGGTGTGTTTCCCACTGAGGAGAGGCAGGGTGAATGCTCCTCTCTGTACCATCCGTTAATCAAATTTCATTTTCACACTCAGCTGTATAAGGTTGTGTAGATATCTGCAGTGTGACCACCTGTTTTATTTGATCTTAGCAGCAGTGATCTCCTCAGCAGCTGTGATCGTACTTATCATCAAGGCCACAGAAATTTCAAAGGTAAACTTAAGAACACAAAGCAACACCATTCCAAAGTTTGTCACCTTAGAAGTGAAAAAGTGAACTATTCATTTCTATTATTATTCCAACTACCAAAACTCTATAAACGTTCCCATTTTTACTGGGGACTTGCCTGATTCTGGAAAGAGGGTTAGCTTAGTGCCTGTGTAGTAGATTCCCTCCCACCTTTTCCCAATTTTTAAAGAAACAGGAGAGGGACTGTTTGGGACATTGAGCCATTTCTGTAAAAGGACTGTCATCCTGCTGCCCTGTATTCTTGCTCAGTTTGTCCCCATTTGTGTCTCTCTCTGCACTTCTTGAAACATGGTCTGCTCTAGGAAACATAATGCAAACCTGTTCTGCCTAAGCAATATTTTTCATGTCAGTTACTATATGAAAATGGTAAATATTGTGTTAAGCTTAGGTCAACCCTCATATCTTAGGGAAATGATACCTATGCACACAAAGGTTCTTGGAATCCTTCCTGAACAGATTGTCTTCAGGCTGATTAAAATAATAGAGGCGGTGCCAGCTGTGCTGGGCACACAAGGGCTCAGTTGTTCATTTTTGAGTTAGTCACCCTCACGTGGTTCATGATCCTTAGCTCATTGTTCAAATACACACCACCGAGATGAAGGCAACAATATTTCGTACTCCCACATAGCCATTTAGTCAGATAGCTAATGGACAGAAACATATCTTTTCTTTATGAATGTAGCAGAGGTATGTAATTGTGATCAGTCCTGAAAAACTCACCTAACCTAGTAACTGGAGCTGGCTTTGTTATATTTAATAGCTTTAGGATGCATATAGTAGGTTTATTAGGTATTGTACTTTATTTTATTAAGGACTCATTGACAATCTGCTTTATCAGGAAACTAGGCATTGCTGTTTTTCTTAACGTCAG